>APFE030215147.1:13716-130247 GCA_000404065.3 Pinus taeda
TGCATGTACAGTTCAGTGGAGACAGGTGTTAAAGATTGAGATTGCTATCAGTTGTGACTATAGTTGTGCATGAGATCTTGCACAATCAGTGGGATTGAGTTATGCCAATGAGAATTGTGGCCAAGAACAAATGATTATAGCCTGTGCTCACATGATTTCCAGTGTGGGTGATTTTCCAAGGTAAAAAGAACTTGGAACGAGTTTGGTTAACAATTATTGTTCTTGCAGGATTGTGCAGTGGAGGCAGGCAAGCAGCGGAGGAGAATTGGAGATCAGATCTGAGTTGTATTGTGTGTAACAGGTGGAGATAGTACTGAGTACTTGTGAGGAGTATTGTACTATGTATTGTTACATGTTCTCAATCAATATAATATACAGATAGTTGGGGTTTTTAGCGAGATGCTTTCCTCGGGAAAATACTGTGTTGATATGTGTGATTGATGCTTCTATGTGTGCATGTTATTGTTTCTGCTTCTGTAAATTGATGATCAACGTAGAGGAGGTTATGTATTATGCATGTATAACACAATAGTGTATAATTGGGATAATCTCTGTGAATATGTGTCATATTATTCAAAATTTCTACATTTAGAGCACAAGAAATAAGGGGAATGAAACAAAACTACAAAAGCAAGGGATGAAAATTTATCTACCTCATTTCCATCCATGACAGGCATTTCTTTTTCCATGAACACGAGATAATATATTATCCCCTGCTTGAAGTAATCCAAAACTACCTTTCCATTCTCAACTTCTTCACACTAAAGGTTTATGGTTTGATGCACCTTCCTTAATATAATCTATCATTGATTGAGAGAAAAATAATGATCGATATATTAATACTAGACCCTATGAAACTTAACCTTACACGGAAAAATGTACTTGCTAAAAACCAATTAATAGATTCAGTTCTGATATGATTTACTATGTTAATTTCTATGTCTTCCACAAGCAAGACTAGTATGGGGGAGCTAGAATCTTGAGGCATGAAATAATTTTCTGACTTTACAGTCCTAATTTTGGGACTTTTGGCCTCAATCTGTGAAGAAGTGTGGAGGACATCCCGAATGATACATGCTTATCTGAAACCTTTTGCATCAATTTAATAAACAAAAATCGAAATCAATCTCAAAGTGTAATCCAAACATATGTAAAACCAATTCAATTAAGGAAAAACAAAATACACCCCTCCTTCAATAAAGAGGCAAATTTCAATGGAATCCACGCATATGTAAACCAATTTCAATTGAGGGATAATGAATCACCCCCTTCAATAAAGGGTCAAATTTCAATGAATCCGCACAGATGTAAACCAATTCCAATTGAGGGAAAACAAACTACACCCACTTCAATAAGAGGCGAATGGAATCCAGGTATATGTAAACCAATTTCAATTGAGCGATAAAAAATCACCCCCTTCAATAAAGGGGAAAATTTCAATGAAATCCACACAATTGTAAACCAATTCCAATTGAGGGAAAACAAAATACACCCACTTCAATAAAAGGAAATCAACAAAACCAATTTCAGTGCACTCAAAATAATTGAAAGCACAATAATAAAATTACCTCTGATCCTATTTAATACAACGTTTAATAATTGTGTGGGGCACTGGACCTTCTGATCCCTCTCCTCTACCTAGGTTCGACTCTGCTCCATATCCTGGCACCATGAACATGTCCTCATGTGCTTCCAAACCACTCGAAAGAAACCCCATTTACACATGCAAACCATAACTCCAACCTCCATTACCCTCAGGACCAAGCTCAATCTAACTATAACAACACACAAACTCTTTTCATCCCCTCTTCCCTTGACCTCCAAAGCACCCAAAAACAGATAGTGGTCTACAACCATGGTAATAAGCCCCAAAAAGCAAAACCTCACAGAGTCCCTACAAGATTCAGAAGCCAAATCCTGTTCAATTTGTCGATCAGCTATATCAAATACAGAATCCCAAATCTTCCTCACTTGCAGATTCAATCATTAGTGTGCCAAAGGACGCAAAAAAAGCTACTTTTGCTTACCTTGGATATAAATGACCCTTCCGAATTCCTTCTGTTCTTCTCAAGGTTCTCGCTGCCATTTGCACTTGCAATAATGGCCTCTTTAAATGAAATTGCTTCCGTATACGTCTCTAACGTATGTTGAAGTTCAATCTTGAACTTTTCTAATCTACTCTTAGTCTCAGGATGTACACATGAACATTTTGCCATTGAATATCTTTAATGTCTGACCAATGCATTTTTTCTCGTCAGGCATCCTAAATAGAAGCTAGTTTCGCTCACCCTTGATATAACCGGGCTTTCAAAATCCATTTTGTTGTTCTCAAGCTTCTGGTTTCCATTCACATTTGAAACAATTTCCTCTTCAAATGAAATTACTTCGTTGTGTATCTCTATATGTTGGAAGTTCAGTTTTCAACTTTTCTATTTTTTTCTTGATATCAAGGTGCATGCAGGAAACCATTTTCCATTCAAATATGTTGGATAGGTAGTACATACCTTTGTTTGAAAATCATCCACACCAGCCTCAAAAAAGAGGTCTCTGTCAGATTGCAAGGTCTTTCAAAAACAAGGGATGGAAATTTACCTACCTCATGTCCATCCATGACAGGCATTTCTTTGTCCATGAACACGAGATCATATATTCTTCCCTGCTTGAACTAATCCACAACTACCTTTCCATTCTCAGCTTCTTCACACTGAAGGTTTAGGGTTTGAATCACCTTCCTCAATATAATCTGTCATTGATTGAGAGAAAAAGAATGATTGATATATTAATACCAGACCCTATGAAACTTAACCTTACATGGATATGACTTACTCTATTAATTTCTGTGTCTTCCACAAGCAAGACTTGTTTAGGGGAGCTAGAATCTTGAGGCATGAAATAATTTTATGACTTTACAGTCCTAACTTTGGGACTTCTGGCCTCAATTCGTGAAGCAGTGTGGAGGACATCTCGAATGATACATGTTGATATGAAACCTGTTGCATCAATTTAATAAACAAAAATCGAAATCAATCTCAGAGTGTAATCCAAACATATGTAAGCCCAATTCAATTAAGGAAAAACAAAAGACACCCCTTTCAATAAAGGGGAAAATTTCAATGGAATGCACAAAACCAATTTCAGTGCACTAAAAACAATTGAGAGCACATCAATAAAATTATCTCTGATACTATTTAATACAACGTTCAATAATTGTGTGGGGCAATGGACCTCTTGAGCCCTCTGGTCTGCGTCCTCTTCCTAGGTTCGACTTTGCTCCATATCATGACATCATGAACATGTCTTCATGTGCTTCCAAACCACACAAAAGAAACCCCATGTACACAGACAAACCACAACTCCAACCTCCATTACCCCCAGGACCAAGTTCAATCCTACCATAACAACACAGAAACTCTTTTCATCCCCTCTTCCCTTGACCTCCAAAGTACCCAGAAACAAATAATGGGCTACAACCATGGCAATAAGCCCAAACAAACAAAACGTCACAGAGTCCCTACAAGCTTTAGAAGCCAAATCCCGTTCAATCGGATGATCAACTATACCAAATACAGAATCCCAACTCTTCCTCACCTATATATTCAATCATTAGTGTGTCAAAGGACACAAAAAAAGCAATCATACAAAACTCAAAATATTGGAATTTCACTATTTATAACAATAAAAGAGGAGATGATTGGTTTACTGTCTAATCCATTAAACACTATGCTCTAGCATTGAATCAAATCTGTTTGTTGTAGAATCCTCTACCTTAATTAATGATTGAACGTCTGATGTAGTAAAACCCTATGCCTCAATTAAAGATTCAAGGATTGTTGTAGTCCAAATAAAGCTACATAAACATGGGATAAGGCTTGTAAATGGCTGTGAAGAGCCTCTGAATCATGTTGAACCTGAGTGGAAAAGGCGTGAGAAATTGAACCAGAAATTTTATGAGCTTCATGTAGTGGTCCTAATGTGTAGAAAATGGATAAAGCTTCATGATGTCGATGCTTATATCAAATATCTTTGTTCCTAGCAGTAGGATTTGGAGTCTGAGCAGGTTGAATAGTATCGTAACTAACTAAAACCTGCCGAAAATCAATCCAATAGTCTAAACTATTTTAATCGTCTAACATTCAAATCAATAACTCACGAAAGTACAAGTAGCCTGGGAGGAGAGTTATTCTCAGAGAGAACACCTTACAGGGTAATTATTAGCTTCTCTTGCACTTCATCCTTCTTCGGCACATTGGAGGATATATATATTCTCTTGAGATTTTTGATATTCATTATGGTGATTGCTAATTAAAAAATAATTTAACATTATATTAACACAATTATTTTTACGCACACAAATTCTCCTGAAAAAAAAATATTTTTACGCACACAATATTCAAATAAATAACTAAATAATATCCAGGGTTTTTTAATTTTTATTTCACTTCATGTGATCATAAGTTTTTTAAATTACACCAATACCTAGATTATAAAGTACATAGATTCAACCGTTAGAACCTCGATTGAAGGAACTCCATTAATATAAGTAATGCAAAAGCTAAACCTGGACCCAGAGATGGAATTTGATGGAATTTTGCCCGTCATAGGGCATTTTAGCCGTATTTAACGTTCATAATTGTTTAATGACAGTTTCTCTTGACGTGTTTGTAATTGTGTAAAACGTATTATTGACGGTTGACATTTTTACCAAAACGTCATTAATACTCTTTCCCAGCCAAGGAAATTTCCAATATATATAGTCACAGTCGCAAATGTCAGTGAAGGTGGTGGACTTGACATGTCACGAATATCAGGTGTTGCTGAACTGCATATTCACCCACATAGCCTGCCCGCCTGCATATGAATATCAGATACCTTGTAAATCTGGTTAATCTGGCTGCACGTTCAAACAAAATGGTCAGGACTCAGAACGATATGACATTCAATATGCGCACAAACGCCATTAATACATGGTAATGAGAGGTGTGTGGGAGTAGCTCAGTTCATTCATTTAACTCTATTTTTCATGTCAATCCTGATGCAACCCACATGCAATCACAACCTACTAGAATAAGCTTTGAAATTGCTATGCGGTTGCATTCAACGAAAAATAGGATTATAAGATTTTTGCCTCCAAAACAAATTGCACCCTTCCAAGGTAGAAAATGTGAAAGGCTCCTGTATATTCCAACCATGCTTCTCCAAGATTTTGTAAGCTTTTAAAAGATTTATTGGCATCAGTTGACATGGACTATATGATCAGCTCCCTTGAGGATTTTTACAGCGGTGTTTTTGATCACGATGGGAGGACAAAAAGGAGCATCTATTGGCGAGTTGGTGTTGTGGATACCATATATGAAGATCATGAAGAAACCATTATTCATCAAACTCCTTAGGGGATGCAATGAATAACACAGGTGACAATGGGATGAATCTGGCTTTCCCCAATGATGGCGCGCACATTTTACTGAAAAATGACCATTATGCCACTGCATATGTGGTTAGTCAAGATATTCTACGACGAAGCGTCTGGTCATGGGGTGAAGCCACAGGGTTTCCAATAATTGTTACAATTTACGTTAAAGGCCACAGTTTGAAGCTTCACAAGTTTATTTTCAGCTCAAAATTGACTGAATTTCAATTTCATTAAGCTGTTCTGAACACTAATCCGCTGCTTGCCTTTTTGTAACGCTGGAAACAAAAGATTTTGAGATCCTTATCTTTTGCTATTGTTTTGAATGGCTAGTTTCCCTTGGTTTCCAGCAGCAATTGCAATTTCTTGAAGCGACAACTAATAGAAGGGGACGAGATTTATCTCCCTGGCGGGGCAATTTTTTTTGAAACGATAGCAACTTACTGCTATGGTTCCTTGATTCTCATGAATCCTTTCAACATTGCTGCTCTAAGTTGCGCCGCTGAGTTTTTAGAGATGACAAAAGAGTATTGCAGAGGTAATAATTGCAGGCAAAGTTATTTTTATTTCAACCAATTAATACTGAAAAACCAGGAAGACGCGCTTGAAATTTTCTGAAACTGTAAAAATTTTCATCCCTGCCTGAAGAAATGCGTATTGTAAACAACTGCATTGAGGCTATATCTATGAGGATACTAATGGGTCTTTTTGAACAAAATATTAGCTAAACGAAGGGATTTCTGTGGAAAGCTGTGAAGCCTCGTGGATAAATTATCTGTGGGCACTGCTGTTTGATTATTTTGGGTTGATAATCGCCTTTATTTGAAGGTGGGGAATGCAGAGAAAGTCATTGTTTTACGTAGATTGCTAGATCGTTGACATTTTGAGGGTCGGTGATTACATAGTAATCTTCATGACAAGTCTTTGGATTGTGAAGATCATGTGTTTTCAAGATCCGAAAGGAAAGGCGTTATTGAGTCCATCGTCAGGCTTCAGCCCGCAGATAATGATGTCTTCTTCTTATTTGTGATTATTCATTGTGTGCTCGGTTGGACCGCCAGCTCAGAATAGTCAGACAATTGGAACAAGCTACAATCATTGGTTTCCTACTTCCATTAAAGACATACTAAGAATAACTTTTTGCTTCCAGGTCTGAAATTGATAGTATGCAGCGTATTGTTTCTCATTATACAACTAGTTCATGGCAATCAAATATCAAAACATGGACAATTTAGAAGATTCTTTCTTCAATCAAGGGATCAAAGGCAACCTCTATAATACGAATCCCTACGTTTTTGTCGTCGCAAAGATCTGGTATGAATACCTGGCCGAAATCACCTTTGATCCCATGCTTTATCCATTTATATTTTTGAACCTTATTCAGACTTTACGTCATCAGCTCGCCTTTTGCATGGACTCTACAAAGGAATTCATATATATCTTATGGTCACAATTTCAACTCCATTTAAAAAAATCAACTTTCTTTTCACTTTACTTTTCTTTTGTTGTTAGACTTTTCACCGTCAAGATTTTTTTACTTCAAGATTTTCAAACAAGATGTTTTTTTGTTTTTTATTTTATTTTATTTTATTTATTTATCATTTTCTTGTCTAAGTTCAAAATCTTAAAATCCATTCTAATGCGAATGACATTCTTTTTCACGTTGATTTTCTTTTGGCCGACCGATTTTAAATTCCAAGATTTTGAAAACTCTACTTTTTCTTAACTTTATTATATACTTCATATTTCACCCTCTTTTTACATGATTGTTTTTAAACGACCTAATATTTCACATTTTTTTATATGATTATCTTTAAGAAATACTTCACCCACGATTGATTTTATATTTTCAATATGTAAAATAAATTGTTTCAATTTTTTTTGAAAAAGTTTACAATTATATTTTTCAAAGTAAATTATATTTAATTATGTTATTGGACGATATGTTTTTAATCAAATATGTATTAGTGAATAAAATTGTTTCGATTTTTTTTAAAAGTTTATTTTTCAAACTACTATAATTTAAATATATTTAATTATGTTATTGGAGGGTATTTTTTTAATCAAAAATGTATTGATGAATGGTTAATTTATTATGAGAAGATTAATCTTCATAGTGAGTGGCTAATTTATTATGAAAAGATTAATCTTGAAGGGCAAAATTTTAGGCATAATGGTTTTTGAATGGTACCATAAGAACCCAAAACGTAAAAAAAATTATATGATGGGTAAAGAGGAATCCAAATTCCAACCCAGGCTAGACCCTTTCTTTATTTAAGATTTTCTACCATTACAAGGGAATCAAAGTGTTAGACACTTATTTCTATAAATGTTATGAGGTGTAAATGTCATGAAGTAAATTTGATCACAATGGATTCATTATGATTTTTTATATGTAATTATTTATAAATTTGATTTATATTATTTATTTTATTTATTTTTTTATTTTTTTTTTAAATTTAATAAAAAATATTATTTATTATTTTTTTTAATATAATAATATCATATAATTCATTAATAAACAATTTAACTGTTAATTTTTATTTAATTTTAACATATATAATTTTAATAAAATATAATAATTTTTAATGTTAAAAATACAAATTTAAATATAAAATACTTTTATTATTAATAAGCCCATTTCACTTTGGATTGACAGTAAATGAATACATTGTTAAAACACTCTTTGTAATAAATAACTGATTCAAATCTCATAATTCAAATCTCATAAATGCTTACCTACCAAAAAAACCTATTAATATAAATAAATAAACTAAACTTCCACAAATACATAAAACAATTTTCAAACCCAAACCCCGTAATAAACTATTTAATTTGCAAAGCCCTAGGAGTGATCTTGAACATCAACGAATGATGGTGGGTAGAACAAGATAACTGCAACAGCTTTAATACATCAAACAATACGTCTCTTTCAAATTTTTTTATCATTATATATAATCGTCTGTACATTTCAAAGGAAACCTCTCTTTCAAAAAATGATTATCATTATATATTATCGTATATACATTTGAAAGCCAGAAAAAGTCTCTTTTAAAAAAAAGATTATCATTATATATAATCGTATATACATTTCAAAGCCAGAAAAGTGCAGGATAATTAATTAACGTATTTTCACATTAATGTTTTCAAACTTTGTTTGGAAAATTATAATTTAAACAAATCTATAGCCACAACATTCAGAAACCACCATCTCCGCCAACTTGCTCACGGCACATCTGCCTAGTCTGCAGCTAATTTCTTCATAACATCCACACGCAGCTGGGAGGAAGCTCTTCCCAATGGAGGTGGTTGCATATTACTTAGGTTAGTTGATGATATGTTATATTTAAAACATACTTGTGGTATATGTTATACAACAGGTTAAACTAAAATATTAAATCATTTTTTATTTTATACCGAAGAAATTAAAGGTTTCCTATGTTCACTATCTCCGTTCTTATTGTTTCTAAATGCACTCTTATCCTCTATTTTTAATATTACAAATGCATATTTTGTCTGGAGGTAACTCTTCAAAACAATTCATGATATTCATTCAGGTTGGTCTTTATTATATACATGAGGGAGAGACTGTTCATTTCATCTCCTGGTGACTCTTCATATTTTCTATTATTTATTTACATCAATTATAGTTGTTTATCCAATCTTGATGATTAGGTGTCAACGTTCCCCCGTTAATCTGAAGGGATGTTGGTGACTCCAAGCATCGTTCTGAATTTTTCAAGCTTTTCTCTTCCAAGCACTTTGGTGAAGATGCCTGCAATTTGCTCATTAGTGGAACAATGATGGAGATGGATTGTTTTGGCCTCAACATGATGTCGAATTAGATAATATTTAGTATTGATGTGCTTCGTTCGATCATGGAACTTTGGGTTCTTGGCCAACTTTATTGCCAAGGTATTGTCAATCATGAGTGGAGTTGATTGTACTTGTTTTACCTACAAATCTTCAAGAATTTTCCTGAGCCACACAATTTCTTTTGTTGCCTCAGCGACTACCAAATATTCTTCCTCTGTTGTGGAATCCGCTGGAATTGATTGTTTGCGTGATCTCCAAGAGACAACTCCCGATCCAAGATTCATAGCATAACCTGAAGTAGATACCCCAGTTTCTTTGTCTCCATCAAAGTTTGAATCGGAGTATCCAATCAAGCTGAAGTTGCCCACCCGTGTATACTTGATTCCAAAGTCCTGAGTTCCCTTCAAGTACTTTAGAACTCTTTTTGTAGCAGACCAATGTCCCTCACAAGGCTTTTGCATAAACACGGAGAGGATTCCAACATCAAACGAAATGTCTGGTCTGGTAGTAGTTAGGTAGTTGAGACTTCCTACAAGCCGTCTATACTTTGTTGCATCCTTAAATTATTTTCCTTCAATGGATGTGAGCTTTAAGTTTTGTTCCAATGGAGTAGTCACAAGATTGCATTCTGTCATGCCAAACCTGTTCAATAGATCTCCAATGTACTTCTTTTGAGAAAGGAATATGGATTTTGGATGTTGAGTTACTTCAATACCAAGATAGTAGTGAACATAGCCCAAATTAGTCATTTCAAAACCTTTCCTCAATTCCTTCTTTATGGATGCAATGTAGCTCTCATTGTTCCATGTCATCAAAAGATCATCTACATATACAACAAGATATACAACTCTTTTGCCAATTTTCTTGACAAATAAAGTTGCATCATCAAGATCATAATGTTTGAAATTGAGTTCCAGAAGATGCTCAGTTAGTTTTTCATACCAGGCTCGCGGTGGTTGTTTGAGGCCATACAAGGATTTTACAAGTTTGCATACTTTATGTTCATGTCCTTTCACAACAAATCCTTCAGGCTGGGACATAAAAACATTCTCTTTTAGATTTCCATTCAAGAAAGCAGTTTTTACATCCATTTGATAGACTTTCCAACCGTTTTGAGCTGCTAGGGAAAAGAGTATCCGGATGATAGCCCATTTCGCTGTGGGGGCAAAAGTCTCCTCATAATTGACTCCTTCCTTCTGTGCAAAACCTTTTGCCACAAGCCTAGCTTTGTGCTTGTCAAGTGAGCCATCAACTTTATACTTGTTCTTGTAGACCCACTTGCAACCAATTGGTTTGGTTCCTAATGGATGGTCAGCCAACTTCCAAGTGCCATTCTTTATCAGGGCATCGTACTCCTTTTGCATCGCTTCTTTCCATTCATCATGAGAAACAACTTCTTTGAAGGAAGGTGGTTTAAAATCTGTAGACAAATTCAATTCACAATCATAAGAAATATCCATGTCAACAAGTGAATCAGAGTCATCTACATCACCTCCATTTTTCCGGTTTGAATTTCTATTCCATGTCTTTCCAACCTCATCAAGATGAACACTTTCAAGTGTCTTTGTCAACCACTTTGAGGGACCTTTCTCAGATGGTCCACGCTGCTCCGTTGATTGAGTTGGGACTGAATCAAGATTGAGTCTCCTAATTCTATCAATCACATCACTTAAAGTATCATCCATTGTTGGAGTTTGATGCGGGGGAGAGAGTGCCTTAGAAGAAGATTCCACAGGTTGATCTAGTATAGGAATCCCCCCTTCAAGATGTGGGATCTGATTATCAAATTCTTGAAATGATTTTGCATTTGCGAATCTATCCAAGCAATCAAGTTGCCGCTCAACAACATTGTCAGTTTTGGATGATTCAAGAAAGGTTACATCTCTAGAAACAACAAAATTTTTATTGAATTCATCATACAAACGGTATGCTTTGGAGGTGTTTGAATATCTGAGGAATATACACTTATGACTTCTTACACCAAGTTTGTTTCTATGTACTTTTGGTATCAAGGCATAACAAGTGGAACCAAAGACCCTGAGATGCTTTATCGAAGGAATGTGCCCATACCACATTTCATAGGGAGTCTTGTTTCTGATAGCATTAGATGGACATCTATTCTTTATATATACAACACATAGAACTGCATCAGCTCAAAACATCGATTTTACATTTTTGAAAAACTTCATGGAGAACACCATATTTAAGATTGTCCTATTCATTCTTTCAGCTACATCGTTCTGTTGGGGATTATAAGGCACATTTATTTGATGTTTGATCCCATGTTGGTGAAGATAGTTTTCAAAATTCATTTGAAGTGTATTCTTTTCCATTATCAGTGCGAATAAAGCCAATGTGAGATTGTGCATCATTTTCAGTCCATGTATGAAAGTTATTGAATGTTTGAAAAGCATCAGATTTGTTCTTCAATAAATAAACCCAACACATTCTGGTGTAGTCATCAATAAATGTCATCATATATTTATTTCCATTTGCAGAAGGAACACGCATTGGACCACATAAATCTGAATGAATGAGTTCAAGTTTTATATGTGCTCTTGAATGTGAATCATGAAAACACTGTTTGCTATGCTTTCTTAGAATGCAAGCATCACATTGCTTAAGTTTCCTAGGAATTGTAGGCAAACCGGTAACACCATTTTTCTTCAACAAGCGGAGGCTGTCATAGTTCAAATGTCCAAATCTAGCATGCCATAATAAACTTGATGGAAGTGCACCTTCTTCATAATGAGAATTGTATGAGAAATGTTGTGCACGAGCAGAGGTACCCTGTAGCTTGAGAAACCTTTATTCTTCTATCCCCCTCATGACAAGTGAGTGGTCAGATTCTTTTCTCACCTCAAGCTTGCCATCAAACATATGAATGGAGTGACCTTGCTAGTAGATGTGGACCAAGGACAATAAGTTTCTCTTTAGCTGTGGGAGATATAGAACATGATGTAGAAGGAAATCTGAAAGACCATGCAATTTAAGCTTGACTGTGCCAAGCCCTGATGGCTTGAGTTTTGATTGGTTTGCAAAATATACTGCTCCATCAACATTGTTAGTAAATTCTTCAAAAAAATCTTTTCTATGAGTCATGTGGCAAGTTTCTCCTGAATCAAGCAACCAATCCTTTTTCCAAGAAACAAGTGAAGCATTAAATAAGTCTTCATTTACTCCAATATTACATTGTGCAACAACATAATCACCGGATTCGGGTGCTTTACCTTTGTCTGTGTCATTAGTTTTACCTTTGGGTTGGTTTCTTTGCTGCTCAATTTTGTCCCAAGGTAACTTGCATGTGGAGGCATCATGTGTTCCATTTATTTTGTAGCGTATGCAGTGAAAATCTAACTTTTCTCCTTGAGAGTGTCTGCCCCCTACTTCAGAAATATGTTCCTCTTCCTCTTCAACCATCTCTTCCTTTGGAAGAATCTTGGGCAAGATTCTTTTCTTTATGAGCAAGGCACACAACCTCTTCAGAAGATTCAGGGGCTGTTTTCTTTCCAAAAGCTTTCTCTCTTTCAACAATTTTTTTCACAAGAGAGTCAAAGGTAATATCTTTGAGATTTTCGTTTGCTTTCAATGACTCAAGATAATTGGAGTAAGTAGGATAAAATGCCTTGAGAAAAGCAATCAGAGGAATATCCAATTCAACCTTAGTGGCTTTGATATCATGCATTGTAGATTTTACTTCGGATGCAAGAGCAAGATGATCATTATTTTGTAATTCAAGAGTGAATAGTTTAATCATGAGTTGAACAACTTCAAGTGCAGAGTGTGAGTCATATAGTTCCTTTAGTTTTTGTAAGGCTTCGAAAGCATTTGAAAAAGGAGAAATATGGGGACTCACCTCTTCACTTACTGATGCTGCAACCAATGCATAGGCCTTGCTGTTCTTATTTTCCCAAATGGCGAACTCTTTGTCTAAGGTAGGCTATTCTGACTCTTTGTCTCTGTCTCCAACACACACTCCTTTCCACAACTCATTGAAAATAAGGGTGTGTTTTATCTTCCGGGACCACTCAAGATAGTTCTCCTTGCTAGTGAGAATTACTCCCACAATTGATCTAGGTGGATGTTGGTGGCCACCCATCTATCCCATTTGGACCCCCACAACTATCTCTTTTCATTTTTCAGTTTCCGTAATTGTAGCACAATTTACTATTTTTAGTAGTTTTTCGAGTCCTGAACTTCTGGAGTCGTTTTGAGGCCCTAAACGATGTTTTTTCGGGAAATCTGGGAGAAACATGGGTCCATGAATTGATATTTCTCTTGCCAAAGTTATAGTGCTCGGATAGAACTTTCTAACGAGCTATTGTACGTGTCAAACGGAGATCATGTGCCAAAGTTACAACCTCGGGAAGTTGATGTACCAACTTACCCAAAACGGGGCCCACAATTAAGCGTTCTTTTAGGGTTAGGTTTGGGGATGTTAAGGGTTTTCCATTGTTTCTCAACAATAAATAGGCCTTCGAGCCTCATTGTAAGACAGTTCAGAGGCATCTAGCCGCCACATCTCTTCTCAGAGATAAGCTACCATCGCCCTAGCTGGTTTATTTCCATTTCTGGTTGTAATCATATTTCAATATTTTCCATTAATGAAATGAATTATTATTTCCGCTGCATCTTTGTGTGTATGGTTATCTCTGTATGTTGTTGCATTCCTGTTTAAAACTCGATCAGTGGTATCAGAGCGATCTACTTTTTTCTCGGTTTTTCTTTGCATGTCCCCAACAAGGTCGGGATATAAGGAGTTAAGGCTTGAACTAGTCAAACCTTTGTAAGACCAGCCTCACAAATACCAATGACCTCCCATGGCAGATGAGAAGAAAGACGAGGGGACATGAGGTCCTATCAAAATCTTGCTCGAAGAAGCCCTCAAGTGACAAAGGAACACAATGATGGATAGCTTTTCACAGATCCTTCAATGGCTACCTCGAGACGATGCATCAACTTCCAACAACTACTCTCGAAATGCCACACCGTTTAAGGTACAAGTTAATTTTGAAATCCCCATTTTCGAGGGTCATAATAGACACAGATGCCATAGATAAATGGTTAAATATGCTAGATGGGTATTTTTCTGTTCATGAATTTTCAAGTTAGGAAAAGATTATTTTCGCTCTTCTCAAAGCATCCCCCCACGTAAAGGACTAGTGGGAAACCTACTGCGAGCAAAAGAATGAAAGTACTGGCTCACTATTTTCAGCCGCACCTTCTTGGGATTCATTCCGGGATGCCGTCAAGGAGCAGTACTACCCTGTCAAAAGCTATGAGGACAAACACATCAAATGGACCACACTGCGGCAGGGACGAGACCAAGATGTCCTAGAGTTCACAAAAATTTTTCATACCCTTCACACACAGTTGGGTATCAAAGATTCTGAGCTGCATCTGGTACTCAAATACTGCGACTGCCTACACAGATACATCCAGGAAGAGATGGAGTTCTTGAACATCTCTTCGCTTGGCACGGCGTACCAATATGCTATTAAAATCGAGCAAAAGTTGAAACAGAAGAAGCGAGACTTCGAATATGCAAATCCAAAAACCAAAGGACAAAGCCAAGGCGGGGTGACCCAAGACAACCCGTCGAAGCCGCAAGAAAAGAACAACACCACAAAGTCGAAGAAGGACAGAGGAAAGTGGTGTGAGTTCCACAAGAGCCCCACTCACAACACAAGTGAGTGTTAGACCAAGCAGTCGCTCATGGCCGAGTTGAAGGCTTCCGAATTAGATGCATGTTCTGACCCTGAGCCAGAACCTGACGAGGGGAATGGCAAAGGGAAGCAGATCATTGATGCGGAGCCTAATGTCACTATTGACACCGCCAAGATCAAGAAGAATGAGCCCGAAGACCCAGAGGAGGGGGAGCATCCTTTCTACTCATAGATGTGGGTGAAGGGTTCGCTGCTGCAATTCATTGTCGACAGTGGTAGCCAAAAGAACCTCGTTTCAGCAGAGGTCGTGAAGCGGTTGGGCCTACCGACTACACCACACCCACAGTCATACAATATCAGGTGGCTTCATGAAGGATGAGATCTCAAAGTTCGCCAGCAGTGTCACCTTCCCTACAACATCAAGCCCTTCATAGACGAGGTATTGTGTGATGTTACACCTCTGGATGCTTGTGATGTACTATTAGGCCAACCATACTTGTGGAGGCGACATGCTGTGTATGAGTCAAGGCCTCGTGCTGTTATTATTTCTTTGGGTAATTCATTATACAGGATACCGGAGGTAGCCCCACTTACCGCCACCTCTTTGATCACTGCTAAGAAAGGCAGCAAGCTCATCTCACATACTATGAAATTTATTTTCTGTCTGGTTTGCTCCCAAAGTAAGGGGAAGATTGTCGCCACATCCATGACCCCCGCGAAGGGTTCATCCATGCAACAACATCATCAACAAAGGGATACGGTCATGAAAGAACAGAGGAACAACTTCTCCTCACCCACAAGGCTACCACACAAGTTTCAGGTTAGCAACAAAGTCTGGTTGCATCGACAGAAAGAACGCTTTATCATAACCCATCAAAAGCTCAGACCACTCCAACATGGTCCTTACAGCAGTACCAAGGCTGTGGGGAACAATGCTTTGGAGCACATCATTCCTCTATTCCTTCGCTTGCACCAAGTGTTCAATGTGGACCATCGTCAACCATGCTTCCCACCATTACTGGATACATCAGAGATTGCATGACAAGTTCAACAAATGGAAGAACTCAACGCAATGGGGACCATTGATTCCTAGGGGGGAGGAATGATCCAGGTGGATGTTGGTGGCCATCCACCTATCCCATTTGGACCCCCACAACTATCTCTTTCAGTTTTTCAGTTTCCGTAATTGTAGCACAATTTACTATTTTTTGCAGTTTTTCGAGCCCTGAACTTCCAGAGCCGTTTTGAGGCCCTAAACGACATTTTTTGGGAAATCTGGGAGCAACATGGGTCCATGGATTGATGTTTCTCTTCCCAAAGTTATAGTGCTTGGATAAATATTTCTAACGAGCTATTGTACGCGTCAAATGGAGATTGGGTGCCAAAGTTACGACCCCGGGAAGTTGATGTACCAACTTAACCAAAACGGGGCCCACAATTTGGCATTTCATCTTCTAGGGTTAGGTTTGGGGATGTTAAGGGTTTTCCATTATTTCTCAACAATAAATAGGCCTTCGAGCCTCATTATAAGATAGTTCAGAGGCGTGTAGCCGCCACATCTCTTCTCAAAGATAAGCTAGCATTTCCCTAATTGGTTTATTTGCATTTATGGTTGTAAGCATATTTCAGTATTTTCCATTAATGAAATGAAGTATTATTTCCAATGCATCTTTGTGTATATGGTTATCTCTGCATGTTGTTGCATTCTTGTTTAAATCCGGATCAACAATAGATATGATTGAATGCATTGTAAAATCTGTGTGCTGTAAAAATACTTATGCTAGCAAAAAAAATGCGTTTTTGATGTAAAAAAATTACATTATAGTAGCAATATTATGAGTTCTTATGAAAATCAAGAAACAAGCTACACAGATCGGGGTTTCTAAGGCTTCTTTTAGAAAATAATAGGATTGAATAATATCGGATTTCACAACGAATAATATCAGACAACCAAGTTCCATTCCATTTGGAGCACAACCAACATTTAGGTAGACCAACGCTGCAACAAATACTAATCTATTTATCCTGAGGCCTTTTGGGAACACGACATGGATCACAACCTTTAAAACATTCACACCATATATCAAAATGTTGTCAACACATATCTGCCTTTTCAACCATGGGCAGTGCACATAATTCAATATGACACTTCATATAATTCAAGATCAAAGACAGGGGAATGCGCTATAAAAAAATATATGACCCTTCACACTATCAACACTTCTCAGATGTCAAGAACTTCCAGACATTGCTGATTACCCTCTACCATTAACTCAATTCCATTTGGTGCGCAGATTAGTAGTTCAATGTTTGGCGCCACTAGTTTCTTTCGTTCCAGCAAAAGGCACCTTTAATTGTTACACACAGGATGCGGTAACACAGTGCGGAGTGGCTGCGAATGGGAGCGGTAATGTTTTTGGTTCTTTTACCGCATATGGGAGCGAGGAATCCACGCTCACCGCATCTCCACCAAACTGCGTACGAGAATGAGGTTAAGGGGAGAGGCCGAGGTCATACCACTACACCAGATGCGATACCACTACGTTTCCAGCCATTTCAGCGATACCACCGAGCAGGCCGACTGTTTAGAGGGAATATAAAACACATATGACAGTGTATGGAAGGTGGGTTCAGGCCTCAAGAGCATGGCAGAGGTGTGAGTTCTGCAAAATAGGCAAAACATAGGCAGGAAACTGACACCAGGAGTTAAACAAAAGCTAATTTTGGGAGCTGGCTCTAATACCATGTCAGACCAGGAGGTAACTCCTCAAAATAATTCATGATATTCATTCAGGTTGGTCTTTATTATACACATGAGGGAGAGACTGTTCATTTCATCTCCTCGTGACTCTTCACTTTTTCTATTATTTATTTACATAAATTATAGTTGTTCACCTAATCTTGATGATTCGTTGTCAACATATATTAATAAATATAAACATCTATTTATCTTTTAATCTATATGACTTTATTACAGGTTATACAGTAATCAATTTATGGTAAAAAAATATTGACTTCTTAAATTGTTTGATCACTCTATAGAATTTATTAAAGTTTAAAGAAAATTAAATATTAAATTAAATTAATTTTTTTGAAAATTTTAAAATTAATTTTGGAAATATGGAAATTTCACTCATTAAAATAACTAATTTGATAAATTTATCACAAATAAAAAGAAAATTCATTTAAAAAATAAAAATTTCAATGCATATATTGAATCCTATCCATTAATTACCTTTCAATACCTGCAATTTATTAATAATAAAGCAAAAAAATAGTTAACTCCACCATAGTGAAGCCATAGCCATGTAAACATTTCTATTTACCAAGAGTAATACAACTAGCAATTTATGGACTCGCAATCTCTTCCTCGAGAAATGAACTGATGCAAACTCATAAAGACACATGCCCGGACCTTCAGCATCATTCTTACCAACGACATATAATAATTGTGTCAATTATATTTTATTTAAAATACCATCTGCAATTCGATTTTTGTCTTGGTTTTTTTAGTCGGGATAAGGTTCAGGCATGCAAAAAGGAATATGCTTCAACTTTTGACCTCATTTTTGTTTGTTATATCCTTCCCTGATTAAGCTGGAAAAACATATTGTTGAAATGTTGTTTATTTTCTTTCAAAGCATTTTGTTCTCGGACAAATATAATTTTTAAATAAATTATAAACATTATAAATTTATTTTAATTTTAAATTTATTTATTTATTATTAAAATATTAATTAATTTTTAGAGTCCTAAATTACAATTTTAAAATTATTATAATTATTAGTTTTAATATATAAATAAATTTAATTTCTTAAATACTTTTAATTTAACTTCATTTCAAAATATTAACAATTTCATTAAAATAAATAAATCTGTCGTTCCAACTTTTTAATAATATAAAAAAATACATAAAATATTTAAATCTTGAAATATTTAATAATATGTTTTTATCAAAATATGAAGTCAAATAATTTTTAATTGATAATGTATTTTTCATTATTTTATATGCTAATAAATTGATTTAATTATTTTTGTTTTTTGCTTTGACTTATATAACTCAGGGAAAGAGTTTAACTTTCTAGAATTTTAGATATATTTGTTCGATTTATTGTGGATTCTAATATAACTAAAAAATTATTTTTTAATTGTGGACAATTTTAATGATTTACTATTAAAAGCTTTGTGCTTAACAAAAATGACATTGGTTTTACTTTTGAGAATTTTGTATATATTTGTTTGACTTACTGTAGAGTCTTTTTATAACTACCATTTTAAACATGTAAAATTTTTTAATGTAAATATGAAACAGTTAAAGATATTTTTAGATTTTATGTTAACCTAGATTACATTAGGCTTTTGGCTATGTTAAAACCATTTTTAGATCTTATGTTAACCTAGATTACATTAGGATTTTAGCTATATTAGGTACATTAGGCTTTTGGCTATATTAGGTTTTAACAGGGTTTAGCAGATTTGGAGTGTTCCTTCACAACTCTATAATTAAAGTAAAAGGCTATTATATGAGTTACCCCAAAGTAAGATATATAACAAAAATTGATGTGTTCATATTTAATGATTGTTTCATGTAGGTTCTTATGCTTCTTAAAAGATATTTAGAAAAATTGGTTCCTACACAAGATCTATACATAGGTTGTGCATTTACCATATCATTTTCAATTTTTGTAAGAATCTTTGTGAGAAGGTTGGATAAATTTACCTATAAAGTGTTGAAATATGGCAACAAGAATATTCCAATTTAATTTGTCCTTGAATTAAATTGTGAATTAAAATCGAATTTAATCTTAACAACTACTTGGAAATAATTAATTAATTTATTTTAAATTAATTAGTTGGAGAAATTCAAGTTAGAGGTCTTTCTGAAGTCATGCAAGAGAGTTATTCCTTAAATTAAGGAGATAAGATTGAGTTATATTTGAGTTGTAATTAGTTAACTCAGTTTACTGAGTTAAGTTCAACTAAATTAGTTCCAAAATGTTTGAGGAACTAACAGTGAGTTAAGAGTCAGTTGATGCATTAATGCACTCAACTAGTGCTACTCTAGTTAACTGAAGATTCCCTCATCAGAAACTCATGCATGTCTATTCTGAGAAAGATTCGCTTGAGATTAATGTTCAAGGACAATGTATTGTCTATTCTGAGAAAGACCCACTTGAGATTAACGTTCAAGGACAATATACTATCAATTGCATGTGTTTTCTCATGGAGAAAACTCATGCATGTAGTGAAGGATTCATCCTTGAGGATTGCACAGTTTTGAAGGCTTTTTATTCCATTTAGTAATGGGTTAATCATCCACAAGGAACAACACAAGGAAATAGGAGCTTGGAGGGCAGAAAGGAAGGCTGGAGAGAAGCCAAGATTGCTTGTGAGCATCTGTGAGGATTGTACTAAGAGCTGGCTAGCTGTGAGAGCTAAGGCTTTGTATAATTCCTATGTATTTCCACCATGTATGATAGTACAATAGTGTGGGGTTTTATCTGAGGATTTCTTCAAAGTATTTTCATGTGTATTGTGCCATTGATTCTTCTTCCGGTTATATTGTTCAGCTCGATCTTTAAGCTTCCATAAACTGATAGTAGAAGTAGGTTATAGTATTCTACTTTGATTTATATTGCATTATCAGGTTAACCTATCACACATTTTCTACATAAAGGATTGAGATTATTAAAAAACTAAAAGTTGGAATTTATGGTTTTGTTTTATGCAAATATTGACATGGCTTTAAAATTAAAGTTTAAAATGTAGAATATTACTCAACTTCATTTTTTTATTTTTATTTATTTATTAATTATTATTAATTTTTTTTACAACGTAAAACTCATTATTATTCACTAAGATATTTATAAATTATAAAATACATACAAATTAAATTTTATATTACATTTGTGATTTGTAAACCTTCTCAATAAGAGCGACCTTAAATTAATATGCCTTTTTGACAACTTAACTAGGGTGAGCACAAATTACAAATTACTACTGTGTTTGACAACTTTATTGGGGTGGGAACATAACATCGTTGGGATACTAAGTTTCACATGTTTTGACTAAATAAATCTCAGCATCTATGGATTCAAAATCTTAATATAGTAACTTTATATTATACTACCCTATAATTATTCTCACTAGGATTATTATTTTATCAATTACTTTTTACATAAGGGGCAGGTACTAAGCAACAATGTTGCATATTACACTTCTTAATACTTATTGCTATCTTATAAGCCAAGGTTTAACTTTCGTCGTAGTGGGTAAAGGCTCATGAGTAGCACTCACCTTGAATTCAGGGGAGAGTTGAAATGTAGATGCACGAGACTTAAGAAGCTTATGACACGTACATCTGATATATGGAGTGGACGATGTCGTCGTACTGGGTAAAGACTCATGATTAACACTCACCTTGAATTCAGGGGAGAGTTGCAATGTAGATGCACAAGACTTAAGCTTATGACACGTACATTTGATATCTACAGTAGACGATGTCCTGAGTGTGAACATGATGGGACATTGGGAGGTATGCATCTGGAAGTTGTCAAACTACACAATAAATAATAAACACATTCCTACATGATGCCCTTATGTCAATCACTTTCACCTCTTCCTAACGACGAGCAATATTTCCCAGCCTATTCGCTATTTAATACACCCTCCTGACAGTACCATGGGCCATACATATAAGACGCCATACATCCAACCATGGCCTTATAAACCCGTTTTTGTGATGAGTGATTTAGGCCATATTGTTGATAGTGAAAGAGTATCAAAATACCCAAGGATCAGACTGCAAAGCTAAACAATCCGTCTACCAAGAGATCATAAGATGAAGAACGAAGAGAAGGCACACTTCATTGCTTGAGAAAATGAGCTGTACATGAACCTAATTTATAGGAACAATATAGGCTTCTAGAAATAGCTAGAAGATAACACTGATGACTCAATAGATAAGGATACAACTGACAACACAACTGATAAGATCACTACGTATGCTTACGAGTTTCAATATTTATTGGAACTCTAACACCCCCCCGCCCCCATAAGCGAAACGTATGGACGAAAAAAACACAAATAATGGATCTCGACAACTAGACCTTTTTAGGTACCCATGTACAACATTCCATAAGAGAGAAAGAAGGAAAGAAAATGAAGAGATAAAGGAAGGAGGACTCAAGATAACCCCCTAAGGAGAACTTCCTTTACTCCAAGCATATGTCGTAACTGAAGAAACCTTGGTGATGCCAAAGACTTTGTAAAATATATGTTATTTGTTCTTCAGTAGGTACATATTCTACGCTAAGAACACCATCTAGAATAAGTTGGCAAATGAAGTGCATATGAATCTCAATGTGTTTTATCTGTTGATGCTCCACAAGATTTCTAGAAATTTGTATTGCACTTTGATTGTCAAACCATAAGAGAGTAGGTTGATCTCATTGAATTCCAAACTCAAGCAATAACTGTCACAACCCAAGAAATTCTTGACTTGCGAGAATGAAAACTCTATACTCAGCTTCTGCCATAAATAATGCAATTGCTAATTGTTTCTTGTAGGACCAAGCAATAAGAGAAAATCTAAGATAGAAAACAAATCCAAAGGTGGATTTTCGATCATCCATTGATATAGCCCTGTCAGAATCAGTGAAACCTACAAGTTCAGGAGAACCATCAATATACTGAATGCCCCAAAATTGGAAGTTCTTTGAATATCTATGAAAATATGCTTTGTTTCTTTCTAGTGACTCTGATGAGGATCCTGAGAAAATCTAGAGACCAACCTGACTGCATAGGCAATGTTAGTTCGAGTGTGTGTCAAATAAAGTAGATTGCCAACAAGTTGGCGATACAATGTAGGATCCACCCTAGGAGTGGTGCAACTCCCAGTAAGAATAACACTTGACTGAAAAGGAGTAGGTGTAGACTTACAATTCGCCATGCAAAAATGCTAGAGTAAATCAAGAGAACATTTATGTTGTAAGATGGTGATTCCATTTGAAGATTGGTGAACCTGCAAGCCAAGAAAGTAATGTAGAAGACCAAGATCTGTCATAGAAAACTGTCCCATCAATGCTTACTTAACATTCCAAATCATAGATGAAGAACTTCTCGTGAGGATCAAATCATCCACATACAGAAATAGAATCAATAAATCAGAGCCTTGTCTCTTAGCGTAGACTATTGGATCATAGTGATAATGATTGAACCGCAAGGAAAGAAGAAAACTATCCATCTTCTCATGCCAAGCTCTAGGAGCTTGTTTGAGACCATACAAAGATCACCTAAGCCTGCAAATAAGTGAAGGATCCTACAAAAAACCAAGGGGTTGCTCGCAAATCTCCTCTGATGCAGGAGCATCGGAACTAGCCAGCAATGTGGAAATTTGTCCACATGTTGTGGCTTGACAGGGTGAATTTCATTTACTGTTTGTTCAAATCCAGTTTATTGAGGAGGACGATTTCTCAAATAATTAGTTATTATAGTAATAAGTGTGACTATATTAGTGATAAGATTTGTTAAAAAAGGTGTTTGTGAGCGCTAATAGGTAGGAGATTTTATTGTTAGGATTTTTAAAATTAGAAGATTGTGTTATCGATTTGTTAGTGGAGTCAATGTGAGGAAGTTGTAATAAACGAAGAGATTTTTCTTCGTGGAGAGTTGGTCTTTTTAGGGGTGTTTTTTTGATGAGCGGAAAGCTTAGAATAAGGGAAGGGACTCTGTTTAAAAAAAAAAAACTGAGATCATTTTGATGAAAAAGGAATCAAAGGCAATTTTCTGTTCTGCAGAGGTTGATGAACAGAAATAGCGTGTGCGCTCAATGTATGTTGGCTGTGAAGATTGATATGAGTGTTTTTTTATGAATTGTTTGAATTGTGGCAATCTATGTATGTAAACAACCCCACATAAATTCTGAACGATTCGATTAATATTAATTAGTTTTGAAATTGTCAGATCCGTTTAATTTATCTCATCGGAGCAGTTGAATGTCGGTTGATCCAATTGTGCAGTGTTTTGATTGTCAGATCCACTAAATCGCAGAGGGGCAGCTAATGCCTGTTCGCCCATGTAGTTCTCTGTTGATGGAAATGTTCAAGCATCCATTTCTGTTCTGGATAAGAGTCGATTTCTATGTACTAATGTAATGCTGTGTTGGCAATGGAAAACCCGATATGTATATATGCGTATAGCCATGGAATTAATTGCTGGATCGGTCGATATGAACATTTGGGCGTTGGCGGTGATGATCAGTTCTATGTAATACTGAAACTATGAGCGATGCCATCGGTACCTCTTTGCCATCAACATTTCAATCATGACTCTTGCTTCTACCGTGCGCTGCATAATTTTTTTTAATCGAATTTGAATTGATTCACACGCTGTTTGGACACATTGTGGGCATGGATGTATTGAGTTATATGAATGGCAGTTCAAAGTGTTTTGTGGGGCGTTTGTTCTTGAACAGAATTGAGCTTTAATTAATTAAGCTGCTAATACATCTTGATTGAGGCACATATGTTAGTTGTATACATCCAATCAGTCAAGACAATGACTCTGGGATTATGAAAAGAGGAAAATGTTGTTAAGAGTAGGAAAGTTCTAATTTTCCTACATCATTTTTGGTATCAGATCCAGGGTAGACAGGTGCTTGCAGCAAAGATGCCGCCAAGGAGAAGAATTGGTCGAGGGAGACCAGAACCAAACGCAGTCCTGATAGAAGAAGTGCGAAGACTGCGTGAACAAATGGAGACAATGGAAACAACCCAAAGAAGAGCGCCTGATGAGGGGGCTGAAAGTTCTTCAGAAGAATCTGAGGAAGATGTGGAAGCAAAAGAAGAGAATGAAAACGTTAAACTCCTAAAGATGTTGGCGAAGGTTGGAAGCAAACCCAAAATAGAGATTCCTATGTATGAATGGAGTCTGCATGCCGAAGAACTCATGGATTGGATCAGATCCATAGATCAGTACTTCGATTATGAAGAGATTGAAGAGAATAAGAGGGTGAAGTTTGCAGTCACTAGATTGAAGGTCCATGCAGCCATTTGGTGGGACGAGTTACAGACATCAAGAACGAGAAAGGGGAAATCTAAGATCAAGCAGTGGGATAAAATGGTAAGTAAACTGAAAGCCAAGTTTTTGCCTAAAGACTATCATTTGAATATTTTAAGCAGATGCAAAATCTGAAGCAGAAAGGAATGTCTGTTAAAGAATATACTGAAGAATTTTACAGGTTAAATATCAGAACAGGGCATGTAGAAGATGATTTGGAGAAAGTAGCCAGGTATATTAATGGGCTAAGGTATGAGATCCAAGATGAGATTAGCCTGTTAAGTTTGAAAACAGTTGAGGATGCCTATCAAGCAGCCTTGAAGGCAGAGGAAAAACTGTTACGCAAACAAAACCAGAGGAACAGAGGTAAGAATCCAGCAAAAGAAGGAAGGATACTTGAATCCAAAGTTCAACACTCTCAGAATGAGGCAGGGAGTGCGAGCAATAGAGCACCAAAAAGAGGAGATTCTGGCCGTGGAAGATTTGTGCCCAGAGTCAGAGGGCGAGGAAGAGATGTACGGTGTTATATATGTGGTGAATGGGGACATATGCAATGGGATTGCCCTCATCAGAAGTCGGTAAATCCACGTAATGTGAATGTTGCTGAAACCAAAGAGGAGATTCCTCAACCTGAAGTTAAAGAGGAACCACCAGAAGTCGGAGAATCCCTGTTACTGAAGAGGGTATTACTGGAAGAAGCTAAGGAAGCCAAAGAACCAGTGCAAAGAAGGACTTTATTCAGAACTGTATGCAAGTCCAAGGGTAAGTGTTGCAAATTGGTAATTGATAGCGGTAGTACTGACAATCTTGTTTCTACAGAGATGGTGGATAAGCTAAAGTTGGAAAGGACAATACACCCCACTCCTTATAAAGTATCGTGGCTCCAGAAAGGCCATCAAATTTTTGTAACTGAACAATGTCAAGTTGAAATTCAGATTGGTACTTATAATGATGTCATTTTATGTGATGTAATGACGATAGATGTCTGCCACATATTGCTAGGGAGGCTTTGGAAATTTGACCGAAATGCCATACATGATGGCAGAAGAAATACTTATACTTTGGAGAAAGATGGGAATAAGCATACACTACTGCCGTTGAAAGCTGAAGCTGATAAAGAAGCACCTGGAAACAATGTTACATTGATGAATGAGAAGATCCTGTTGCAGGAAGATGAGAAGGGTAAGGAGATGCATCTTGCTGGTGTTGGAAAACCCAAGGTAATTTTAAATTCTACAAATTTGGAAGATTTACCTGAAGAAATTCAGAATTTCTTGAATGACTGTGCTGATATTGTTGTGGATGAGTTGTTACCCATCAGGAAATATTAGTGAACATAATGATCTAATATCGGGAGTCAGTCTGTTGAATAAAGTAGCCTACAGGGTAATGCAGGAAAATGTCGAAGCTGGAACACAAGTGAAAGAGTTGAAGGATAAATGGCTAATCAGTGGAAGCCTTAATCCATGTGCTGTGCCAACAGTACTCATTCTGAAGGAAGAAGTTGAAAGGCGCATGAGTACAGATTCTCGAGCCTTATATAAAATCACCATCAGATTGATGAATGAAGGTTTGGAGGAATATGCAGTCTCTAAAGAAAAGTTGAAATTGAATCTGAAAAAATCCAAGTATTTGTGAAATGGCTAACTCCTAGAAGCATATTTGAGGGAGATGTCGAAAGCAGATGGTAGGAATATAGTAGCAAAGACAAACAATGAGCAGATATGAAGAGACAGAAAAAGAAACTCCAAACAGATGACTTAATCATGTATTGTAGATTGGTGCTTATACTAAAAGCCAAAAGAAGAACCACAAGGAGACGCCATAATAGACGAAAACACAAAACAGGAAAAAGGAAAAAGAGAGTGCCAAAGAAAATCAGAGGTCAGACTCACTATCAGTGTTTGGTCAAGTGGAAAGAGCAACCAATGGAAGATTCTAGTTGGTTGACAACAACTAAATTGCAGAGATATGGAGTAAGTCTTGAAAGTTTAAAGGACAAATCTTTTCTTCCCTGGGAGTCTGATGCAGGAGCATCGGAACTAGCTAGCAATGTGGAAATTTGTCCACATTTTGTGGCTTGACAGGGTGAATTTCATTTACCGTTTGTTCAAATCCAGTTTATTGAGGAGGACGATTTCTCAAATAATTAGTTATTATAGTAATAAGCGTGACTATCTTAGTGATAAGATTTGTTAAAACAGGTGTTTGCGAGCGCTAATAGGTAGGAGATTTTATTGTTAGGATTTTTAAAATTAGAAGATTGTGTTATTGATTTGTTAGTGGAGTCAATGTGAGGAAGTTGTAATAAACGAAGAGATTTTTGTTCGTGGAGAGTTAATCTTTTTAGGGGTGTTTTTTTGATGAGCGGAAAGCTCAGAATAAGGGAAGGGACTCTGTTTAAAAAAAAAGAAGCCGAGATCATTCTGATGAAAAAGGAATCAAAGCCAATTTTTCGTTCTACAGAGGTTGATGAACAGAAATAGCGTGTGCGCTCAATGTATGTTGGCTGTGAAGATTGATATGAGTGTTTTTCTATGAATTCTTTGAATTGTGGCAATTTATGTATGTAAACAACCCCACAGAAATTCTGAACGTTTCGATTAATATTAATTAGTTTTGAAACTGTCAGATCCATTTAATTTATCTCACCGGAGCAGTTGAATGTCGGTTGATCCGATTGTGCAGTGTTTTGATTGTCAGATCCACTAAATCGCAGAGGGGCAGCTAATGCCTGTTCGCCCATGTAGTTCTCTGTTGATGGAAATGTTCAAGCATCCATTTCTGTTCTGGATAAGGGTCGATTTCTATGTACTAATGTAATGCTGTGTTGGAAATGGAAAACCCGTTATGTATATATGCGTATAGCCATGGAATTAATTGCTGGATCGGTCGATATGAACATTTGGGCGTTGGCGGTGATGATCAGTTCTATGTAATACTGAAACTATGAGCGATGCCATCGGTACCTCTTTGCCATCAACATTTCAATCATGACTCTTGCTTCTAATGTGCGCTGCATAATTTTTTTTAATCGAATTTGAATTGATTCACATGCTGTTTGGACACATTGTGGGCATGGCTGTATTGAGTTATATGAATGGCAGTTCAAAGTGTTTTGTGGGGCGTTTGTTCTTGAACATAATTGAGCTTTAATTAATTAAGCTGCTAATACATCTTTATTGAGGCACATATGTTAGTTGTATACATCCAATCAGTCAAGACAGTGACTCTGGGATTATGAAAAGAGGAAAATGTTGTTAAGAGTAGGAAAGTTCTAATTTTCCTACATCATCCTCCTATAGATCACCATGCAAAAAGTCACTCTTAACATGCATTTGGTAAACATACCAACCTTGGGAGGTTGCAAGAGAAAGCACTAGACAAATAGAATCCATCTTGGTGACATGAGTGAAAGTCTTAGAATAGTCAATTCCTTCAACTTGTGAAAATCCCTTAGCCACAAGACATGCCTTATGTTTGTCTACAGATCCATTTGTTGTATATTTAGTTCTGTAGAACTACTTGCAACGAACCAAATTGCGTCCCTTTGAAAGAGGAACAAGATCCCAAGTATGATTCTTCATTAAAGAAGAATACTCTTCTGTCATGGCAACTTCCCACTCAGGTTTTCCAATAACATCATAAAATTGTTTTGGATTCTCTGAAATGGCATGAACCAAAAGAGAGATTCCTTTAGACTATGGTTGATTTGAGGCTAGATAACTAAAATCATCTGCATCATATCCAAATATATTAGGATTCTTTCTCTTACAATGACTCTTCCTTAAGGAATTATCCAAAACAACTGCTCCTGTATGGGTTCTGCTAGTGCCGATGGAAGATTTTCTTTTGGCTAAGAAACTTTAGTAGAGATTTCTTCTTCTACCATATTTATAAGCGCATCACAATGATTAGAACCAAAATCAACAATTGATGATGAGGTAGTAGGGGAAGAACATGATCCTAGACTGATATTTTCATAAAAATGAACATCTCTTCGGAACAACTTCCTTAGGGTTAGGATCAAGGAGATGATAAGCTATCATGTCCTCACAATAACCAACAATTATCAATTCTTGACTTTTCTTTTCCATGGCTTTGCATTTTTCATATGGAATTAATGCCCAAGAAAGACTACCAAATACCCTGAAAGAAGATACATCAAGCTTCTCATGTGTCCAAGCTTCCATTAGAGTCATATTTTGAACTGCCTTATGAGGCATCTTGTTTTGAATGTAATTAGTACAATTAACTGTTTCATCCCAAAAAGTAGGTGCCGTGTTCTTGGAATGAATCATGCAATTAGCCATCTCCTTAAGCGTTCTATTCTTCCATTTAGCTACGCCATTTTGCTGTGGGGTGTAAGGAACAAAATGTTGATAAGAATGTCACGTTCTTTGCAAAAATTTTGGAATGCCTTGCTGACATATTCCCCCCCATTATCTGTGCGTAGATTTTTAATGGAGCATGAAGACTGTTTCTCAACAAGAGCTTTAAATATATTGAAGGTTGCAAAGACTTTGCTCTTGTACATGAGAAAATACACCCAAGAGTACCGTGAAAAATCATTAATAAAAGTTAATGCATATTTGGGCCCTGAAAAATAAGGAGTTGAAACTGTCGTTAGATCACTATGAACCAACTCAAGAGGTGATTTATTGGGAAGGGTATCTTGGTGTTATTTTCCAAGGGCACAAACCGCACATACTCTATCAATACATGAAACCTTAGGAAGATCTGAAACCAAATTTTGAGAGTACATTTGCTGCAAATATCTATAATTGAGATCACCAAATATTTCATGCCAAATCTTACTCAATGAATCAACATGAGCTATAAAAGAAGAAGCAGAGGAAGGCTCAAAGCAAACAAACATATATAATCTAGAGGCATGATCAACTTGTCCAATAGCAACAACAACTGTAGGATTGTGTAGCTCTCTAATGACTACTCCATTTGGAGAAAACTCTACAGTTTTCCCATTACCAAAATGAAAAATATGATAAATGGACAATAAATTTTCAGAAATTTTAAGGACTAGGAGCACATTGTTAATGCACCCATGTGTCATGTACAATTTCTGATCCCAAAACTTCAAGTTGTGTAGAGTCACCAACTGTAATTTGTGAGATGTTGCTATGAGATGTAGAGGGAAGGAAGTATTGAGAATGAGTCATATGGTATGAAGCTCATGAATCAAGTATCCAATTGTCTGTACATTTATGTATGGCTTGGGCTGATAGAGCATGTCCCTTGCCTATTGAATGTGCTTCTTCATGACCTCTTCTAAGGCATTCAACTTTATCCAACATCTTGCTTCAATATGTCCCTGTTTGCCACAAAAAGTACAAATTTCATTTATTTTGGTCTTCTTATTTTCCTGTTTTTTGTTTGTCTTTGAGGAGGACTCTTCATTCTTAGAAACTGGAGGAGAAGACTTAGTATTCTGCTTAGGCTTGGAGGGAGATTCACGGGCTTGTGCATATTTTTTTTTGGTTGAAAGTGAGTTTTTTTGCTTATCTTTGGAGTTATGAGCCACTAAAGCTTGATTTAAAGAGCTAGAGAGAACATCTAGTCCTTTGAGCTTAGATTATTCTCTTATGAGATGATCAAAAAAGTATCTCAAAGTTGGGCATTTGAAATTTGTCACCAAGGGCATCCCTTCATGCATAGAAGGTTTGACAAAATAAAAAAAAACACATTCAACATCTTTTTTCTCCTTGCCACATGCTTTTAATTGAGACAAAAAAATACCTAAATTGAGCAAGATACTCCTCAATAGAGGCATGCTCATTAGGTACTAGGGCTGATAATTTAGTTTCCAATTCTAATGCATGGAACCCATTGATATCTTTCCCAAGTTTCTTTGAGAGTTGAACATTATTCAAGATGGAATAATAGGTTCACTGAGACATGGAACCCAATCATCCCCATTGCTTCATCTAGTTTATTCTTGTAGGCAAATCTTTCGACTTCTTTTGTAAAATTCGGCTGGTTTTCACTTAATGTTTGCCCGTAGCCCCTTAAATTGCAGGAGTTGTTGCATTTTTCTTTTCCAGGTATGATAATTGTACAAAGTAACTCTATTATCTTTAACTCGGCCATAATTTCAAAACCCCAATTTTACTACAAGAAAATGCCTTAAAAAACTTGCCCAAATCTTTTTTTACCAAGTGAAAAATTTGCCCAGATTTTCTTTTTTACACCGGTCAATAATTTTCCCCATTTTCTTTTTAACCTAAAAAATGCTTATTTCTTCTTTTAATCAGGGAAAAAGACTTTAACAGTAAATTACTTTTAACTAAAATTTTTCAAAAATAAAATAAAATGAGAAACAAAAGAAAACCTGGTCAATTTTCCTTTTTATTCAAAGTGCTTTTCTCTTTTTTTTTTTAATACACTTTTTTTTATTAGGCGTTCTCCTTTTTATGTAGACTAGATTTTTTTTTTAATATAAGTATATTATAAACTGTGTTTCTCGTTTTTTTTTTGAAAAATTTGTGTGGGAAAACTTAAGAAAAAGGCAAATAACTTACGACTGACTATTGAATAAATCTATATGCACTGCTCCAGTCTCCAATATAACTCTGCCGTTTCAGCGATGAACAATTACAACACTTCCACAACTTCCACCACCCGCTAGAAGCACCACGATTATGAATAGCTGAAAAAATATGGAATTTCATTATAATTGAGTGGCTGGCAAAGGTCTGTGCAAATGTGAGATTAGAAAATGAACTATAATCACTTACCCGTTGCCCTTGCAATTAAAAAAACCCCAAACAAATAGATCTTAAAATCTTTAAAATAGATTTCAAAAAAGAGAAGGGAGCTCGAGCTCGAGCTCCAGTAAAGCTCTGATACTATGAAAGAGTATCAAAATTATATTATGAAAAATATCGAAATACCTAATGATCAGACTGTAAAACTAAATAATCTTTTTATCCAGAGATCATAAGATCAAGAACGAAGAGAAAACACTTCATTGTTTGAGAAAATAAGCTATATATACACCTAATTTTTAAGAACAATATAAGCTTCTAGCTATAATTAGAAGATAACACTAACTCAATAGATAAAAATAAGACCTACAACACAATTAATAAAATCGCTAACTACCAGTTTCGATATTTATTAAAACCCTAACAGAAAACTGCACAAACTTGAATATACGCTATTTACTGAACTCATTTCCTCGACGCTCCTTTTGAATTTGAAAATTGGGCCATTTATTTGACCTACTCCCTGGACGTTCTTTTTGATTTTGAAAATTCCACCATTTTTGTTCTCATGGAATAGAGTCTATAATTGTTATAATAATCTCTTGCTGCAGTGTTATGGGTTGGTATTGGGACATCAAATAATGTTGGAATGGACAAAAAGATTCTAATTTCCCACCAGCTAAATTGAACCAGGGGTGATCACGGATTTCATGGTCTTGAACATCAATAATAACATGCGACTTTATGGAGATTATGATTGTCCCCCCTAATTGAATGACTTTCATTCATCTCTAGCTACATGGGTTTTACTTGCTAATTGTGTTTATGGTTTGTTGATTTAGTGACGGTGGGTTGTTGATTTCTTTGAGTTGATTAACAAGTGACTAACTGTTATGCGATGAACAAAGAATTAAAGAAGAAATTGCAATTTTATGAATGTAGTGGAGCCATTTTTCTACTATACAATCAGTGACTTAAGGCCTTAAGGATATATACATTAGAGTTTTCCATTGAACCACAATCCACTTGTCATTCTCGAATTTTCGATTTATTATACATTATCTTTTGTATTTAACTGGGTCCTTGAGGACTCCCTCGTTACTGAGTTGCAACTAATTCCTCACCCCTCGACCGCCCATCTCACATTAACTCACTAGTTGTTGTTCGGCCTAGGCGGAGGTGACACCTTGATGGAGTCTTTAATGCTATACAACTCCGTCGTTGGCTTCAAGATCCACTCCAGATCGACGGTCTTTGGGTGTCATTTGGATCGGACGGTGGAGGAGAACCTTGGGGTTCTATGCCTCCGGTGTAGTGTGATTGCCTTTTCATTTTTCCCTATTCTAGTAATGGCTTCAACGTTCTCTGTGCATATCTTCCATCTTGCTTAGATATTTCCTTTCACTAGTTTGTTGCTGGAAGTTGTTGCTCTGCTCACCGTGGCCGCTTTAAGTTTTCTAAATGCTCAAGCTATCTTATCAGATGTTTTGGGTTTTCATGGCTCATTCTTCTGCAACGAGTAGGTTCTACAGTCGAGTTAAACTAGGTATTGTTCTGAGCAGTTTCACCTGCTATGGTTCTTTTCAATCTTTATTTTGTTGTTGCTTTGGTTTTACCAGTTTTAACCTTCGGTTCTCCTTTGAGCTGGGGTGGAGGGTTCTTGCAGTGAAGAAGCATTGGGCGAAAAGCTAGAGGGAACCCTTGCTGAGCTCTCCCAATGCGGTAATGGCAGTCTCATTCGCTCGAGGTAGTTAAGCTCACTTAACTATTTACTGCTCGATTTATCTCAGTTGGGGCTTCGGCTCAAAGGAGTTCGAAGTTATGACATGCTTGCTGTGACTTTATTTATCAGTAACTTTGTTTAAAAGTTATCGCCATTAGAAGGCGATATACATTTGGTGTGATGTTAAGGGTTAAGGGTTTTATGCGGCCCTATGTTATTTTATCAATTTCTCTGAGCAACTATATTTATTTTTGGTTAAGTCGTCTTGTAGGCAGGGTGATATGGTGATTGTATATAATGTCGAGGGTTGGGTGAATTCAAACCCCAGCCTGACTTGGTTATCTCCCCTTTCTCGAAGTTGATTTTGGATAGTTTTGCTGCTGTTATGAATAAATTTCAGTTCTTCATAAGCTTTTTACTTGTTTACCCTTATTTATATTCTCAAAAGGTAATGCATCCAACAGTCCCTCTGTGTGGGTTTTATCATGTTTAAAGTTCATTCTGTTGGTCGAATTGATGTTAAAATTTTCTACTTAGCCTGTGTATACGCAATATCATTAGCGTTGTTGTATGCCCTGTTTTCAGAGGTTAGGGTTTTGAATTAGAGAGGATGAATCCTCAAGGGTTTACTGTCATAATTCTTTTAAATTCTTGTACAAATTATTCTTTCCACTGCGGCTCTCTCAATCGCTTATGAGTTTATATTAATAGGCTAGTGCCACTAATACTCTATTTTCCGGAATTTAATATGAACTTTTTTTTTCTTTTTCCTTTAATATTAATTTGAATTTAGTTCTTCATTCTGCCCCTAGTATTCAGGATTTGGTTGATACCCGAGTACTCGGTATTTAGGGTTTGGTTGATACCTAAGTACCTGGGGTTTGCCCTTTTAATTTAAGATTTGGCATTCTGATTAGTGCATAAATTTTTAAATGATGTTAAATATTTTGTTTTATTGCCATGATAATTTCTTTAACTAATCTCTGTCAGTTTTCTAGTTATGGTTTATTGATTTGGCTATGCCCTTTCACTGAGTACTAATATTCTATCTTTTGTCTAGATGCATGAAATGTCTATTTATGGACTATCTATGCCAATACCTCAAATTAACTAGTCCTTTTCTATTTTCTGATAGTAATTATCATGCATAGATTTATATCAAAGTACAAAATAAATGTCTAACTATTAAACCACGAGGAATTTTCACTTATTTGGACCACTGTCTCCTAGATGTTTCCAGTTTCAGTTTGCAAATAGACCTTGCTTCTTGTTTCTTTGCCTCCCAACCTTGAGACTACTATGCCAGTTAGTCTCCCCCCGAGTTGTTCTTGATTATAGGACTTTCTTCCTTTTATATGAGAACTCACAGTCTCATCGCTATCTGGTCCAAACCAGACGTAGCCACATAAAACTACCTAACATTTCAACATAATTTTGCCTTCTTGCTCATAATTTTACTTGATCTCAGATACCCCTATCCTCTTAATATTTCTTGAATAAATCCTCAAGACATCAGTTAGGGATAGGTATCTGTCAAACCTAACTACTTTAACATGTAAAATAATATTTACAAATAACTGTTATTTTACTTTTTCATAAACTAATTTAAGAAATAGTTCTTTTATAACTTTAAAATAATAAACAGTTTGTTTGTCTGCAGTAATTTAAATATTTACATTGTCTAAGGATATCACATCTCCCCCCAAAGATGTAACATCATCTTGATGTTTTCCTTCTGAGAATAAATCTGGAAAGGTCTCCTTCATAACCTGCTCATATTCCCAGGTATCCTCCTTATGCTTCCATTTCACTTTAACCTGAATGATAACTCTTTCCGCAGTGTTACTTCTCTCCGATTGAGTATAAGTAGGGGTTCGACCAAGGACTTGCCTTCCACTTCGACCTATAAATAACAACAAATAATTTAAATCATCAACCAACTTGTTTAACAAGTCTGAATTCAGAAGAGAAACTTACTATATATTTTACCTGAATGTCTTTCTAATTGATTATGTGGTTAGCATGATAAATGAATTTCTTAAGTAGAGAAATGTGAAAAACATTGTGCACACGAATATGGCTGGGTAAGGCAAGCTGGTAAGCCACTGGTATGATTCGAGCTAAAATTTGGAAAGGGCCACAAAATTGGGGTGCTAGTTTAGCACATCCAGTCCATTGCAAGGTGCTTTCCTTGGCTCGTACCCGGATGTAAACATGACCCCCCACTTGGAATTCCTAGAAAATTCATTTCCTATCAACAAAGCTCTTTTCCCGGTCCTGAGCGACTTTCAAATTAGCTTGTACCTTTTTAACCATCTCTTCCATTTACTCTAACATATCTGGCCCTAACATCAATTTGTTCTTTGGACCACTCCAAATCAAGGGTGTCTTATACTTACGCCCATATATCACTTCAAAGGGACTCATCTGTAAGAATGTATGATACTCATTGTTATACACAAATTCTACCAAGTGCAAGTAGTCCTCCCATTTCGATGGCTATTGCATTACATAAGTCCTCAACATGTATTTGACTACCTGGTATATTTGTTCCATCTGCCCATGTGTTTGAGGATGATAAGCAATGCTAAAGTGTAGTTGTGTGCCCAATATTTCAAATAGAGCTTTCCAGAATGCTGATGTAAATTTACATCACGGTCGGAAATGATCATTTTGGGTACTCCATACAACTTAAGAATATTTTTCATAAAAATATTAGCAAATTGTACTGCTTTATAAGTTGACTGGACTGGTATGAAATGAACAGATTTTCTCAATTTGTCCACTACCACCATTATTGAATCATTTTTCCTTTTAGACTTGGGAAGTTCGGTAATGAAATCGATGGATATGGTTTCCCATTTCCATTCAAGAACAGGCATTGGGTGGAGCAATCCCTCCGGGTGGTGGTGCTCTACCTTTACTTGTTGGCATTCCAAACAACGGGCTAAATACTCTGTTACCTCCTTCTTCATACCAGGTCATGAAACTTCCTTTTTAAGGGCAGTAATCATTTTCTAGTATCTGGGGTGGCCTGCATAAGGAATCTTATGATATTCATCTAAAATTAGATTTTTAAGATTTTTCTGGTTAGGTACATAAATCCCTTTCCTATAAATCAACAAACCATCGGAATTTACCTCATAACCCAATTGCTGTTCATGGCTGTTCAACGTTTTAGCTTGCTTCCATAAATGTTTATATTCTAAATCTTGCATGGTTGTTTCTCGAATTTGCTCATAAAAAGGAATTCATGATTCACTGAAAGAAATTTCATACAAACAGTTTACCTTTCGAATTAAGGCATCCACAAATCGGTTCTCTTTTCCCTTCAAGCGTTTTATTTCAAAATCAAATTCACTTAAGAAGTCATCCCAACGAGCTTGCCTAGCATTCAAAGTGGGTTGCCTGAAGTAGTTTGTTAGACTATGATGATCAGTCATTGACATAAATTTCATACCCATCAAGTAATGTCGCCACATCTTTAAGGCATGGATGACTGCTTTCACCTCTGAGCCATAGGCCGAATACTTTTGCTCATATTCTTTAAGATTCCTTTGATTCATAGGAAACAACTTTTCCTTCTTGCATTAATATGCCACTTACACCTTCTTTGCTAGCATCTGTACAAACCACATATTCTTTATTGGGATCAACAATGCTCAAGATGGGCGCGGTGGTGACTAAATGTTTGAGTTGATCAATACTCCTTTGACAATCAGGGGTCCACCTAAAGGATTTTCCTTTTTTTTTGTAGAGAGGTAATAGGATATGCCACCCTAGAAAAACCTTCCACGAACCGTCTATAATATCCAGCCAAACCCATGAACAATCTTATGTCAACTACATCTTTTGGCACCAACCAATCCATGACAGTATTTATTTTCTTTGGGTCTACCATGATTCCATCTTTGGTGATGATATTTCCCAAGTACTGGATTTTTTCTTTAAAGAAGTCACATTTACTGTATTTAGCATACAACTGGTGTTCTCTTAGGACTTGCAGAACAATACAAAGGTGTTCCTTATGTTCTTCTATGCTCCGAGAGTAGATTATTATATCATTAATAAAGATTAACACAAACTTGTCCAAAAACTGATGAAATATACTCATGAGGCACATGAGGCACATGAAGGGCGCTGGGGCATTAGTCAGTGCAAAGGGCAACACTACAAATTCATAATGCCCATAATGAGTCATGAACACAGTCTTTGCTATATCCTCCTCTTTTATTCTAATATGGTGATAACCTGAGTGAAAATCATCTTTGATAGTATGGTTGCACCCTTCACCTGATCAAATAATTCATCTATACGTGGGGGGGGGGGTATTTATTATTAATGTGTTGGCATTATGATTCTGGTTTGGCTCTATGGTACAGGTGTTGTACTTGATGGCAACTCACTCTTGTGGCAGATCTCAGTTCAGGCACTCAAAATCATGGAAATTAAGATACCCGCAGGTAATCCTAGAAGAAGCTGCGGACCCGCAGGTACTCCGACCAAGTAGTGCGTACATGCTCGCAGGTGATACGTTCAGAAGGTGCGGACCCCAGTTTCACGCTCTCCAATGCATAAAAGTGCATGCACGTGGGAATCTTCATGAATGGTTCATGGTATTAGTCCGACAGTTTTTGATCAAATGGTTTTGGTCCGTGGTGTTGCATCCAAAAGTATTGATCCCAAGTATTGGGTTCATGGTATTGTGTTATTATGGTTTTGGACCATGGTATTGAGAAAGGCTTGCCTATAAAAAGGAAAGGAGATCTATTGGCCACACACTTGTGAAATTTGAATATCTTAAGATCTGAAATTTTGGGTGTTTGGTTTTAAAAGCTAGATCTAAATCAAGGAGATAACTTAAGGTGAATCTATTGACGTCGTGATCTCTCGGGCGTATGAACAGATCTGTGAATCTGACTGACTGTGGCACATTGAAGGACTATAAATTTGGCCCTAATCAGAAGTCCGTAGGCGATCCGAAGGCGTAGTGCAGGGGTACGCAGTGCAGTAAAAGGCTCAGTGCGGGGGTACGCAGTGTAGCCAAAGGCGCAGTGCCGGGTACACAACAAAGGAGAAGGCACAGTGCGGGGCACACGCAGCACAGAAAAAGGTGAAGTGCGAGGTATGCAGGAAAGCAGAAGGCACAGTGCGGATGTACGCTGTAAGTCAGAAAGTAAAGGTGCGGATCTGAAGAAAAGTATGTAGAGTAGAAGAACGACCAGTGCAGATTTGCGCAGTTCAGACTCAGAAGAGCTGCGGATATACGCAGGCCCCTGTTGGTGAAGTTGCGGTCTTATTTTGAAACATTTGTTGACTGTCTTTTATCTATTGCTGCAGAATTCTGGGTTTAGATGTCTGGTATTACCTTTCTGTTTACAACATTATGAAGAATTGGGTGATTCATTGGTTCATTGTATAAGGAGATTGGGTGATTTACATGTACTTGATGATTATTTGATGTTCATGGATCCAGTCTGAAAATTTATGAAACGTGGTCCTTAAAGAAGTAAAAGAGCTAAGGGGTTGTAGCTCCCTTCCAGGAGAGACTGGAAAACGGAGAGAGTTGTAGCTCTCTGCAGGTTGCAGCCTGCGTACTAGTAAAGCACTGCACCAGTACAAGATCATTGTAAAAGGAGTTTCTAATTTGAAAGAAGATAGAGACATATTGCCGCAGGTGGTTTTCACCCACATTGGGTTTCCACCTTATATCTGGTGTTCTTTGGTGTGACTATCTGTTTTTCTTGTTTCATGCTCATTATTATATGGTACTGACATACAAGTTAATGATCAATATCTAAAGAATAAATTAAGGAAGGCATATTGAAAAGAATTTGATAATACTGATTCACCCCCCCCTCTCAGTATTATTTCCAACATAATGGTCAACTTATTTAAATGAGGGTAATCCATGCACATTCACAAGGTTCTGTCCTTCTTCTTAACAAAGAGCACCGGAGCTCCCCAAGGGGACACACTGGAGCATATATACTTTTTATCAAGCATCTCTAGTAGCTACATTTTTAGTTCTGTTAGCTTCAGTATACTCATACGATAAGGGGCTCGGGAGACCGGGGAAGCTTCTGGAATCAACTCAATGGTGAAATCTATATCCCTTTTTGAGGGTAGTCCCATAATTTCCTCAGGAATTTTTGGCGGTGCTGGACCCGCCAACATGTCAAGGGGATCTCTCCGGTAAGAAGTCCCAATTATACCTCAGACCATTTGGTGTAGGAGTCCTAGTAGTGGGTCGTAACGTAATTCCTTGACCGCAGTGTCGTACATAGGCAAGCAGAATCACTTTGTTAGCAACAAGGGTGTGACTGAAGAAGTGAGTCAAGGAAGGTGTATGAGAGGTTCCAACACTTCGAAAGGGGGAAGGAGGTGAAGGTGAATTACAGGTTGAAAGGGATCAGTGCCAACTTGGCTAAGAACACACAACACAAAGGACATGCACAACTTCCAGAGGAGCAGTCCACTCGGATGTGACACTCACATCATATAAGGTAAGATAACACGTACACACTCACGGATCAGTCTGAGACGAGTAAGATGGTCGTTATAGAAAGGTTCAAGTGAAAGGTCTGTCTGATGTTCGACAGAGTAGTTGACACAGACGGTGACAACATTAACAACAAGATTCATATAATTTCATGTGAATTAGTTCATACACAAGTACGTAAGTTAAACAACACATATCATTAAAGCAACCAGAGTAGTCCAACTACAATAAAAACATATGCATGAAAATGTGATAGATCTTATTATATAAAGAAGTGTAAGTCACAATCATATAGTACATCCATGTAAACCTGTTAGCCTCAATAGTGGAAAGTTACAACCACATCCGCCTGCTCCTCCAAAGAGATGTACTAGCTTCGTGTAGCGAAGAAGCCAAGGTGCATTACAATACTGTCCAAGCCTTCTTCAAAATAGTCTTAGAAGAAGCTTGGCTGACCAAAATCCTATGCAATGAGTTAAGAGGGACTATTTATAGCAAAGGGTGGGGTAACCCTTGAAATTCCCCTTTGTGACAGTAAAACTACACTCATGGCTCTTCATCTACTCTATGACTATTACATCCACCTGTTGACACTTGAATTACACTTAACATGAGTCAAGATTACAATGCACATATACTCATGTGAGACAACATGGCTTGAGAAAGCCTTACAAGACATCACTGGCACTCGGTCTGCTGTGGTGAGACAAAATCTTTGACATGCTTGTGATGGTGAAGCTGGTGAGCTGATGCCAAGCTTGGTCATCCATGATGGTGTGTATGCACCTCATGGTGACATATCACTGAAGCGAACTCTTGCCTCTGTTACAGCCGGTGCATTGGTTTGGCCCCTTCATCCAACTCGTATGCTAATATGTGCATGGTCTTCTTGGGTGCGGCTGGATTGACAGCATACTGATGCATAGTGTCCATGATGACTCTTCAAGTGTGTGCTAGTGGTCATGCACATCAACTTACTGAAGTACATGTTTAGCTCCAGTTGGAATTACTTCTTGTCTTCCCCTTGGTGAGTATGTTGAATGGGTTGGATTTCATGTGTGCGCACAATGATATGCATGCTGTTGATTCCCTTGCATGCAATCACCAACAATGCTCACCATGTCTGCTCTATGTTAGCTGCTAGGATGGATCTTTAACTTGTACGGGTGCAGTTTCATTTGTAAGTGCACGATGCACCCACTTCTATTCATGTTATTATTGCAACTCATTCATCTGTCTGTGCAGCTTCATTTTCTTCCTGAGTTGCTTCTTCAACACATGCAACTCCTTCTTTGTTCCATCTTCTTCCTTCGCGCAATCTTCATGTCGCACTATCACTTCATAGATGGTGTCTCCAGAGTTTCTTTCATCATCAATGGACCTGCTTGAGCTTCCAACCTTGTTCTGCCTCTGTGTTGTCAACAACCCTCCTCTTCCATTCATTGCATCTGGTAATTTTTCTTCAGTTGCTATTCATGATGTTGCTCACTGTGATGTTGTTTCTGTCATATATTGATGTCCTTGTCTATGAACAACTTGATGTCTTCATGGGTAGGCAAGTCCATAGACACTTGATCAGTTGCATCCCCAAGTGTGCTCTGAACGGTGTCTTTGTCTCTACTCTCCTGGAAACCATTGTACTTGTACTACTGAGAGGCAGATGAACGCCTGCGACACCTGGAGACATGGAAACACTCATGGCAGGCAATCTGTCAATCAAAAACCAAAATGAACATGAGAACTAACTTGCAACATACCTGGGTGAATGATCATGAAGGTTGTGCAATTTCGACCGGGAGGTCGGGAGACCGACTACGAAGACTGCATAAGGCACATTCTAGGCTGCTGAGAGACTGACTCACTGCTGGAATTGTGTAATGCACAGTCCAGTCTAGCTGCTGACTGATGGGATTGTGCAATGCACAATTCCAACTAGGATGGACTGCTGGCCCAGGGATAGATTTTCCCAATTTCTTGGGGCAAGTAGCCATTGTCCTCCAGAAATGCACAAAACAATCATGGAGGCATGTGCTGGGTAGGAATGCACAAATATGGAGAGGAAGGTGAGCCTTCCTTCCCTAGATTGTGCAATACAGCCTTGGTGAAGGCAGAGTGAGGTGAGGCAGTTCGCCGGTTGGGCGAACATCTGTGCAAAATGGTTTCATGCATGCGACAACAGTGAGATCATAGTTTTAAAAAATGGCCGTTTCGAAATGGAAACGGCCGAGTTGGTCCGTTCCATTGCCCTCCGAAGTGGCTCGGTACAAAAAACAGCTCGGTTGGCCGAGTCAGCCATGACTCGGCCAACTCGGCCGCTTCCCGTACTTACTCGGCCGAGTCACAAACAACAGCCCGTAACCCACTAGAACAATAATTTAACATTATTTTAATGAAATTTTAAGGGGTTCGCTGATTGGTTTGGACTTCAAGGTGTTTTATGGATTAGCTAAATGTTATTTGGGGTCCATTTCCCCCTCCCAAACCCTATTTAAGACACTCAAATGCTCTCTACTATTGATATGCTATTTAAATTTCATGGTAATGTTAAATTCTTAAAGTAAAAGTGACATTCTCCTTAATCTTCATTTTCATCCTTTTACTTAAATTTTTAACATTACCATGAAATGACTCAGGATGTTTGAGAGTGGTTTCGGCCTCATTGGATTTCATATGGAGAAAGTAGAATTTTAGATTTCATTCAAAATCCAGCATAATTATTAGTTTTTCAGGATTTTAGGATTGGAGGATTGCAATGTTTCCATTGAATTTTGTTACGTATTAGGGTATGGAACTCGTATTTAATCAAGAGCACCAATCCCTCTATGTACCTTGATGTTAGTGACATTGGTTGTCGAACTCCTCTAGGATTTGCTCCCAAACCAGGAGCTTCTGAAAATGTCGTTGTTTTCGCTCCTGCTCCCAAGTAACACAAAGAAGAGAAACCGTTTGGATAAAAAACGGTTAAATGATCTAGTTTATGTCCAATACAACCTCCGGCTCAGAAGAAACCATTTGCTGAAAAAAAGACCTGATTCAGATCCCATTGTGTTGGAAGACATTGATCCAACATCAGATTGGGTAGTGGAGAGTCGTCCAGCAGAGTTTGATCCTGATGAGGATCTTGATTTAGATTTAGATATCGAGACACCAGTTGAACTTGAACATGCTGTTCAGTTGAATGCATATCCCAATCCACCAGCCTCAATCTCACAGCCAGCAAGGACTCCAGTTGTAGGTGCTTCCTGAAGCGCAGCCGCATATCTACTCTATCTTAGGTTGCATTTGCTGCAGTTGCACAGCCTGCTAGTGGTACCACTTCTACAACTGCAGTTGGAGATGATGATGATGATGAGGAGCCATGGGGCCCCCTGTTTGACTCTGATGATGATCCAGAGATTGATCGACATGATCTTGGCTCCTTTGGCAGTAGCTACTAGCTAGTAGCTATAGTACTAGTACTGGAGACTGGTCACAGTTTACTTTTGTTGTAGAGGCCATTTCTAGCCTCCTTGGTTATGTGTTTTTTGTTTTGAGTCTTTGATCATGTATGAAAGTTGACTATGTATTGCCATTGGGTACCATTTTGATATAATGGATTGGTTCATGAGCCTACTTTGATCATATGTTGTCTTCCATCTATATTATAATGTTGTGTGTTTGGAAACATGAATGAAAATCTTTAAAATTATTTTTAAAATCTTCAAAATTATGTTTTTTTATAAAAAAATTAAATATTTAATGTATTTTTTACAACGACCGAGTCATTGAAAACGAGTCGGCCGAGTCATTACCGTTTCGGAGTCGGAGTCGGAGTCATTGCTCGGCCGAGTCGGAGTCTTAAAACATTGGTTCAAACCGACAGGTCACTTATCAGGAAGAAGGAATCTAGCCCAGAAGAGAGGCTGATTTTGAAGTCGTTGATCTATCTTTTCTTCTATTTTGTGAGCTAGTTACATAACAGCAGCACAGGTGATAGGAATTAGGGGAAGTATATTTGTACAGGTTACAAGGTGAACCTATTTGAGCCCTATTTTGTATCAGTAACAGCTTGTGTGAGTTATGGCATAAGAGGAAAGGACACCTACATTATAAAGCATTGCCTATTCTGAAGGAGATAGTAATGTTGATTTTTCTAGGGCACCTACTAGAATTAAGTTTTCCTTCACTTGATAACTACTTGAATAATCAATTAAATATTAGTTTCACATAGCATTAAATTCAATATCATGTAGGCAGTTATACTGAATAAAAACATCAACTAATAAACATGAAAGATCGGTAAAGTAACCATGAAACAAAGAGACAAGAGATACAAAAAATTAGGCACACAGCCATGGAAAAACCCAAAAGGGGAAAACCCAGAAAGTTCTTCCTTATGAGAGAGAGAGAGAGAGAGTTTCCAAATCCATCAATACATCATAAATAACAAATAGCAGAATAATAACCAAACCAGTAAAATCATGATGAAGTGCCATGTCAAAATCCACGTCCCTAGCATTTTGGCCATCTCTACAATTTCGGCCTCCTGAAATTTTGACCTCCTCCTATAATTTCGCAAGATCAGAGATGCACGAGACCAAATTGATCTATCCAAATGAGGAGAAATGATCTCCTTTCTATAGCCTTTAAGTGGGGGTCAAATGGGTGCCTCTTAGGGGCCCAGTCGCCCTAATAAATTCAGAGGAAAATTTAATAAATTCCAATTTCCATTTATTTTTCAAGATGAAAATATCGACCATGGCTACCATATTTTCCAACACTCCCTCTTAGCCAGGGAGGTACTTTTCATTCTCTCTCTCAAGATCAATCTTCCCGACAAATCATAGATCTCACAACCCACAGCCTAAGGAAGAGATCACAAATACAAATCTCTCTCTATCAAGAGCAATCTCCCCGACCAATTATAGGTCTCACAATGCACAACCTAAGGGAGAGATCACCAATCTCATCATAAGGAAAGATACATACATCCATCTCAAAATATCTCCCTGACCAAGAGGTTTCACAGCACACAACCTAAGGGAGGAATCAAGAATACATCTCCCGGAGCACAAGGTCTCATGGCACACAGCCTACAGGGGGAATCAACATTACATCTCCCGAACCACAAGATCTCACGACACATCTTACAGGACAAATCAACAATACATCTCCCAAACCACAAGGTCTCACGACACACAGCCTATAGGAGGAATCAATAATACATCTCTCGGACCACAAGGTCCCACAGCACACAGCCTACAGGAGATGGTCCATAATATGATGCTATGCAATGCTCCTCCTTCAAGGGGATTCTGAGTCATTCCAGTTTCTATACATTAGCGACAAGTTCAACATCAAAAATGTAGCCATGGTGGATCTTAGTACTTTAACAAACATTTCAGCAAACACGACATTCAATTGTTCATTCAACTTCAACCGAGGATTCTCTCATCAGCTATCAGCAGACAATAATAGACTTCAACATTGGCTGCTCTTAAAAGCAATCATCAGCAACCATAGTAGAGTCCGATAATGAGTGGCTTCTCACAAAAGTAGGCGTCAACAACCATAGTAGAACCAAGCAAACCATAATCGAATCCAACGGATAATAAATGGCTTCAACAGAAACAAACATCATCTGATATATCATCAAACTAGTCAATATCAAAGTCTTGCAGCGTCTTCAAATCATTCATCAGGGGGATGTTGATGGACCTGCAATCCATTGTGCCAAGGATATCTCTAGGTTCATACCTCAAAAGAAGCTCCCTCTTACATAGAAGTCCTCTACATACAAGAAAAGTCACAGACTCATTTTTAGCATATCTAGAGCAGCATCGGTCTTCAAAAACTTCTAATCATCTTTATAGAAACATGCTTCAATCAAGCTAATCTTGTCTGCTCCCTTTGAGTACAAAGCCTATCATGAGTCTTTTTGTCACATTGTTCTTCCAATATTTCCAACAATTTGCCACATCTTGGCAGTCTTCATTATGTACCTGCAATTCTCACGGGGGGACCATGGAAGAACAAGAACATCCAAGCAAGCCAAGAGAGTCATAATGAAACAATCAAGATAATATTTATCTTTTGACAGTGTGTCGGCTCCCTCTTAATCTTAGCCTTCTCGGGTCGAGTCAATCTCATCACATCATTAGGGAGTCCATACCATCATCAAAGAGTTGACTAATAAGGACTCTACATCATCAAGGAGTCCACGTCATCAAGGAATCCACATCATCATTACGGAGTTCTCATTATCAACAAAGGGTTCACATAGTCCAAGTCATTAAGGAGTCCATATAATCATCATCATCAACTAGTCCACATCATTATCATCATCAGGGAGTCTACATTACCATTGAGTCAATATCTTCATCTTTATCAAGGAATCTACAATATTAACGAATTTATATCTTCATCAATATCACAGAGTCCATGTCATTGTCAAGAAGTTGACCTTATTGACCTCATCTACATCATTATTGAGAAATTCATTAAAGGAGTTCAATCGAAATCATCATCAAGGAGTCCACAATAAGAAGTCCTAGTCATCATCATTAAGAGTCCAGATCATCAAGAAGTAATATCAGCGTCAAAGAGTTCACAAGAAGTCCATCATCCACATCTTCACATCAACATCACCAAAGAGTTCACATCCACATTATCAAGGTGTTCACATCATCAAGGAATTCATCATTAAGGAGTTCATCAATGAATCCATATTATCAAGGAGTCTTTAACATCAACGAGTCCATGTCATTAACGAGTCCATGCCATCAATGAGTCCACATTATCATCATCAACATTATCAACAAGTCCATGTCATCATCAAGGAGTCTAGTCCAATTCATCATCAACGAATCCATGCCATCAACAAGGAGTCTAGTCCAATTCATCATCAACAAGTCCATGTCATCAATGGGTCCACATTATCATCATCAACATTATCAACGAGTCCATGTCATCATCAAGTTGTCTAGTTCAATTCATCATCAATGAGTCCATGTCATCAATGAGTGCACATTATTATCATCGATGTTATCACCAAGTTTGCATGATCATTACCATCATATCCTTATGGATTCCATGTCATCATCAGCATATAATCATTAAGAAGTTGACCATATCATTACAGAATCTACATGAACATCAAGAAGTCATCAAGCAGTACATATCATCTATATCACCAAGGATTTTATATCATCATCAATGTTATCAACGAGTCCATGTCATCAACGAGTCCACATTATTATCATCAATGTTATCACCAAGTCCACATCATCATTATCATCATATCCTTATGGATTCCATGTCATCATCATCATATCATCATTAAGAAGTTGACCATATCATTATAGTCTACATCAACATCAAGAAGTCATCAAGCAGTACATATCATCTATATCACTAAGGAGTCTATATCAGCAATGAGGATTCATTTTAAGGGGTTTGATACACCTCATCATTGAGTCAGCATCAACAATGAATCCACATCATCAACTAGGAGTTATCAGGGAGTCCATATCATTATCGATTCAGCATCATTAACGAATCCACATCATCAACATTCATGTCATCAAGGGGGCCTTATCAAAGGGTTCACGTCATTAGTAACAATTTAAAAAATAAAACAAAAAAACACAAGATACTTATCTTTTCAACTCCCTTTCAACCTTTGGCCAACCTACAAATCAACCTCATCATTAACATGTCAAATCTTTTAAGAACTAGGGTTAATCCACAAGCCCTGTACATTCATTTTCAACACCTTTTGTCTTGATAGGGTTTTAATTTTAAACCCTAATGATTAGGGTTTTCAAACGCCAATGATTATCTTCATAAATCAAACCTAGGGGAATTGCACTTCATCATTTTCAACATTCTAGGATTTTACGCATCCTAGGGCTTACATGAACAAAACCCTTATAAGAGTACAAAATTTTTTGAAGATCGTCAAGAGAGGCAAAGGCAAGCAGCATCGAAAGCAATGGCCTGATACTACTTTTGCAAGCTTACAACTTGAGACACTTAGTTATCCATCATTGTTGACAGCGCATAGGGCTAAATAGGAGCAAGGCTATATAATAGATTCTCCAGTCTTAAACATATAAAGGGATGGCTTTGGGTCGACCCTTTTTGCAGTGCATATTGACTAGGACTTGTATGAATAGCACATTATTCATCCGCAAAAGATCAAACTTTCAATCCAAATTTGGATCATGATTTGGGGGTATAACATTATCAATCTTTTCACTTTCACTTTACAAGATAGCATATGACTGGACTTCGGTTTCTTATCTTTTCTTCATAGGATAATCTCCTAAAGGTGTCATTGACCCATCTTGGTCTGAATTTTCTTCAAGCTTGTCACACAATGATGAGCTCGAACCCTTGATTGCGCAAAGGTGATATTAGAAGTTGTCAAGCTTCAGATGTCTAGGCATTTAAAAATATTTAAACGGGGGGCACAAACTATTCGTTCCATTTTCCACAGAGACGAAAATAACAAGATTTGGACACTTGTTAGATTCAAGCTCCTTTATAAAATAGCATATCTAAAGTAATAGCATTATTGTAGCTTAGCATGATAGGACCACAACAATGTTTCTCGGTCGTATCAAGATATACGATCGCATAGAGAAAATTTGTATAAGAGTGCTACAAAGGAAATTCGCATACTTCGGAGGATGAAATCAGATATGAGTTTGAATGAGCCATCATAAAACTCGGCCTAAGACCAGATTCTAGATGATATTGGAGTAAGACGGAACATAGAATTCTAATCCACAGAGAAAGCATGCTCTACAAGAACACGATCTTAGATTTGATGCATGAGGACAGGGATATGAGCTTGTCATGATAGAATATGAAAATTGTAGAGGGGATCACAATATATAGACTAGAACTTGTCTATATTTATAGAGAAAAAAATTTACACAAAGCTCATATGCAAAGATCGCAAAATTCAACATAGCCTCAACAAGAGTTTTCAGCCCTCCCTTTATTACTCAGATTTTACTCCAGTCTTCAAGAAAACATCATCACAAGTTGTTAAGGAAAGCAAGTTACATACCTCATCATCACAGTAAACTGAGTTACATACCTCAAAGCATAGGTTCGGAGTAAAGTAACCATGAGACAAAGAGACAAGAAACACAAAAAATTAGGCATACAACCAGTGCAAAACCCACAAGGGGAAAATCCAGAAAGTTCTTCCTTATGAGAGAGTTTCCAAATTCATCAATACATCATAAATAACAAATAGCAGAATAATAACCAAGCCAGTAACCGAAATCATGATGACGTGCCATGTCAAAATCCAAGCGCCTAAAATTTTGACCTCCTAATAAAATTTTGACCCTCCTGTAATTTCGTTGGATCAGAGATGCATGAGACCAAGTTGATTTATCCAAATGAGGAGAAATGTTCTCCTTTATATAGCCTTCAAGTGGGGTTCAAATGGGTGCCTCTTAGGGGCCCAGCCGACCTAATAAATTTGGAGGCAAATTTTGTAAATTCAAATTTCCATTTATTTTTCAAGATGAAAATAACGACCATGGCTACCATATTTTCCAACAAGTAACAGGGCTTCCAGAGTTCAACATTGAACAACAAAAGGTATGCCAAGGGTGCACGCTTAGCAAGCATGCCAAGGCTACCTTCCCAAGCAAGGATAATAGGTCTAAAGCAATTATAAGCCTTGTACATTTATATGTTTATGGACAGATGTCAGTAATGTCAACAAGAAGCATGTGTTATGTTTTCTTTGTTGATGATTTCTCTTGCAAGACTTGGATCTACTTCTTAAAGACCAAAAATGAGCTCTTTAACAAGTTTCAGGTGTTCAAAGCTCTAGTTGAAAACCAAACAAAAGAAGATCAAAGTCTTAAGATCAAACAATGGGGGAGAGTATACCTCCAAGGATTTTCAAGGTTTGTATAAGGAGGCAAGAATAAAGAATAAGCTAACAATTCCATACAACCCACAGTAAAATGGGTTGCAAAGCAAAACAATTGATCCATCATAGGGGTTGATAAGGACAGAATCCATGACCAGGATTTAGCAATGTTTATTTGGGAAGAGGCATGCAACACATTAGTCTACATCTAGAATTGGTGTCCTCACAAGATTTTGGAGGACAAGACACGAGAGGAGGCATTCACTAGTGTGAAGCCAAAGGTAAGTCACTTCCTCATCTTTGATTGTCCAGCTTATATCCATGTAAACATAAAAAGGAGGACTGGCCCATAGCCCCCCACAGGAAGAGCTTATATGTGGTTTATAGTGAGACTTCAAAGGCCTAGAATGTCTATACTGCAGAGTAGAGGAAGAAAGTACCAAGCAAGGATGTAAAATTTGAGGAAGAATTTACATTCAGGAAGTCACATAAGCTTGTTCCAGTGATGGACGATAAGGAGAAAGAAGCTTCGAAGGTTGAGCCAAGGCCACCAAAGACACCAACAATTTTCAATTCAAATTGACAACCTTCAAGTGAGGAGACATTAGCCCCTTCCAATTTTGTCAAGAGGCCTCAATGGTTCACACAGACATTAAGGGATGCTCAGGAGTATATTATGACTCCCGGAGACACATTTAAGGTGAGTAATCCTCTAAAAAACTTCCTACTTACATGGAATTGATGAAAAGCATGATTGATTCTAAGCCTTACAATTTTAACTTTTCGAGAGGCAACAAGCCACCGAATATGGTGAAATGCCATGTTGGAGAAGTACATCTCTATCAAGATGAGTGATGTTTGGGATATAGTGCCAAGATCATGTGTGCTACAAATGGCAGCATTGAGAACTTCAAAGCGAAGTTCATAACAAGAGGGTTTTCCCACAGAGAGAGATGACTACAATGAGACATTTGCCCCAATCACCATGTACACCTCCACTAGACAAATTATGTCTACAGTTTTAGTCATGGGATGGAGGATACGTTAGATGGATGTGAATATAGCTTTGTTTAATAGGATCATTAAGGAGGAACTAGTTGAACTTAGCAGTAGCACTAGCAAAGGATGCCAAATTCTAGCTTATCCTTCTTTTAGAGGATGTCAAAGTCCAATGCCAACACTAATGCCTTCTTCATCTAAAGGAAAATCCATTATTAGAGGCATTACATCTTCCCATAAAACAGATAGAGGGAACCATTAGTTTATTTATCTAATATTATTGAAGATGGTTAATGATCATGAGATACATTTTTTATATTTATTGACAACATGTTGAGGCTTTGGAGTAAAGACTCAAGACATGATTAAGTATTGATGTAGGATGTATCACTAGACATCTTATCCATCTTATATATCAATTTTCTTTTCATATTTATGTGGCAATGTGTTTATTTATTTGATGTGTGTTAGCCTTAGATGTTTAAAAAATTGAAGGGAATAATAATACTTTTGTATTTTTTCAAGTTTGTTGATATTTTTTCCCAATGTTACCGATAAGTTGTTTTTCAAACCCCGGGCAATATCTTCACTGACACAATTTTTGCAAACATTGGTGTCAAATAATTTAAACAATATAATACTTGATCTTTTTAAGTCATTATATGTCTAATATTATTTGTGCATCTTTCCATTCATTTGTCTATTACAAGCTTGTACAACTCATGCCTTAAAACCTCCTTAGGTCTTGTGGACATAAGACATGAGTTTTGTGGGCCTATAGAACTCATTCCATGATTTGCATTTGGACGCTCGTAAATTTGTCAAAGAAATCAATGGCCACATTCTTTTTTAGTCTATAGCACAGATTATAAAATATATCTATATACACAAATGATTTTCAAATTGCACCTCCATTCATCCAAACACATTTCTCCATTCAATAAAGTTTACAAATTTGATGGACTAATGTCTCATATGGCATGAGCCAATTGCACCTCCATTCATCCAAACACATTTCTCCATTCAATAAAGTTTACAAACTTGATGGACTCAAGTCTCATATGGCATGAACCTTAAGGACACACATACTATGAGTCGTGTGGCCCCGCAAATCTTAAAAGGATTACACACCATGTGTTGATTTTCTAGGGCAAAACTAGAAATTATTTTCTTCAACAGATAACTACTCCAATGATTAGTTAGCATTAATTACATATACATTAATCATTAACATTAAGCAGTTATACAAAAGAAAAGTCAACATTAACACATCAAAAGAGCAATAAAGATAACAGTGCAACAAAGATACAAGAGACACAGAAATTAAGCTTGAGGTCGAAGCAAAACCCACAAGGGGAAAACCCATCAAAGCTTTTCTTATGAGAGAATATTCACTTCATCAAGTACATTACTCAAAACAGAGTATCAAGAAAGATTTGAGTGTCCTCCCACAAATGCCAAGCCTCTCCCCTTTAATTTCAATTTTCGTCCTCTTCTACCTTCTCTCTGCAATTAGAACAGAGATAATCCTTGAGCCAATTCAATGATCAAATGAGGAGATGGTCTCACATATATGTAGTCTTCAAATGGGGTCAAATGGGTGTCTCCAAGGGGCCCAACTGGCTTGATCCTTGTGGGTGCAATAAATTCAAAACCTTTTTCTTTCTTTATTTTTATTGATGGAAATACCAAACATGGCTACAATTTTTCTCAATACTCCCTCTTATCTAGGGAGGAATTTTTCATTCTCTCTCATACGTACATGTCTTATCATAAGGGAAGCAGATAGCATCACAAACCAATCTCAACACTCCCTCACAACCAGGGAGGTATTCTTCTGGCTGCACCATAGATTTCATGATGTCTTGATCCATAGAAGAAGGTTGATCCACAACCGACAATAAGGGCGATCGATTTACCACAACCAAGTCCATGGAAGTCATATATAACCTTGGTAAAGATCACACACCCTATGTTCACTAACTGGTTCTCACCCAGCTTGATCCTCAGCGATCGAGTGGGAGAACACCTACATCCAACACTTAGGGGAGATTAATTTACCACAACCAAGTCCATGGCAGTCACATGCGACCTTGGTAAAGATCACACACACATAAGTCACCTCACCCACTGGCCAAATGGGTGGCAATCCAGACAAGCTTAACCATCTCAGCATGGCCCTTGGTCAATAATGATACAAAGTTGACTTGCTGGTAGGACGCATACAGGGGCATGTACTCAGCCAAGTCCATGGCTCCAAGGAGTACCCTCACATCCAAGAGTTGCTCTGCTTAGCCCCCCTTCCCCCCCCCCCCACACAAAGTCCATGGTTCGTCAAAAGACTGGGGAAGAACATATCCTGAGTGTTCTTAATCAGCAATGTTCCCTCTAAAGGAGGGACACATTCTCCTGCACTCCAAATTGGTCTCTAAAGAACAAGAACTTTGATTTGGGCAATGGCTTGGTGAGAATGTTTGCAACCTGCTCATATGTCAAGATGTGTTGGAGCCTCACCACTCCTCTTTGTACCATATCTCTGAGCAATGGTACATGATCGTGATGTGCTTTGACCTGTCATGGAACACTAAATTATCTGAAAGTATGATCTCGCTTTGATTGTCACAGTATATCACAGTCGCATCTGGCACGTGATCAAACAGCTCTACAAGGAGTTTCCACAACCATGCTACCTCACAGCTAGCCATACTAGCTACAACATACTTTCCTCAATTGTACAAATCTTTGCTTCTTGCTCATCCAAGAATCATGGCAGACTCCAAGCTAAAGCAACACCCTGATGTGCCCTTTCTGTCTGTAACACTCTCAGCCCAATCTGCATCTGTATACTCATGTAGTCTCATATCATCACTGGAGGCATACCTTAGTCCATGATTGATACATAAGCCAGCAAACAGCGTCAACTGCTTCTCAAATCAGCTATGCAACAATAACATCCATGTCAACCAGGCTACCACATCATTCAGAAGTGCTCTTTCATCTATAGCATCAGCAAATTCATGCATCAAATAATTCAATGAGCCAATCAAAAGGATTCATCAAGTCAACCATGCCAAATCTTCAACAAGGATGTTACACTTTAATGATTCATTATTCAATTCCTTCATACATTGGGCACAAAGGTCCTTAGCTTTTGTTAGAAACATATCATCAACACATAGTACGCTAGTCTTCAGCAAATTTGGATCAACATCGTTCTCCAAAACCTCTAGACATCTTAATTTTGGAAGTGACAATTCACTTCTCTTCGCCATACATCAGGACATGCTTTAATCAAGTTGATCTTGTTTGCTCCCTTTGAGTCCAAAAGCTCATCCAATCACGAGTCTTCTTGTCTTTGTTATTCCATCCTTCTTCATTTGCTGCCACAGCCCTAACAGTCTTCATTATGGACCCGCAATCCTCACTAGGAGGCAATGGAAGAACAAATATAGCCAAGCAAAATATAAAGAGACAAGAGACACATAATGAAACAATAATAGAAACAATTAAGGAAGTACTTATCTCTTGAGAGTGTGTCAACTCCCTCCTAACCTTAGTATTCTTGGGTCCAATCAATCTCGTTCAATTCATCAAGGAGTTCACATCATCAAGGATGTCCAACTTTGTCGACATCATCACCAAGAAGCTAGGGTTTCTTCTTTCAGCGGAAGCAATCTTAGGGTCTGTTCATAAGCTCTAGCTACATATATGTCTTTCAACAACAAAACTTGACAAAGTTTTAGCAACAATAATACTTTATCCTCAGTTAGCCAAACCCAGTAGCAACACAACATTCTATCCTCATTCATTAGCACCAACAGCTATACAGGGCCTTCAATTATATATATATATATATAGATAATAGATATGCAACATCGCACTTCTTATGTTCCTACTCACCAGCAAATACTTATGCAGAGGTATTAGATCAACCAAGCAATTTCACATTTACTACCAACAAACCACAATCAAGTGACCAAGGCTTATCTAAATATTAGTGGCAAATTTGATTATCCTAGCTAGGGTTTGAACAAAAACACTATCAATCCTCAACGCTTAGGGATTTGGTCAGTAAATGCAATCAATTAAACAGTAGACGATCCAATATTCAATACCTCAAATCCTAGATCATGGTTGGATTTCTTTTCAACTTTGATTAGTATTTGTTCTAGGGTTCTATCCAAGATCTTTCTTGCTTAAACCATTACTACAGCAAATTCAGTCATGTCCTTAAATTTCAATACTTGACAAGTTCATTAGCAGAGGAAGTAGCCCTGGTCAATGGCATATGATGATGGGATGCTTGTGTCATTTCACAGTAAATCATCGATACACTTGCCCATCTATTGCCATTATGATATATAACCAACGTAATCAAGTTAACAAGACTCATATTCCTCATCATGGATCACTTGATAAAGATATTGTTCAAACTTGAGTCATGTATGCTCCCAAATTCTCAGATGAGTTCATCAACACAACTCCAGTTCAGATGCTTCATGATATTTAACAAACACTAAGGTTGTTATAATTGCAAAGTTCCATGCCTTTTGCATTTGTATGCAAGGTTATCCAGACTTGAAGGTTACCAATAAAACGAACTTCAGGCTCAAGTTCTTCACAAATTTGTGATCACCTTTTTCCAGTTTGAGCAACATTGCAAAAATTGGATAAAATAAACCGAGCATGAAGGCCCATATGGATACGGATGGCATATACCAGTTCATTAGATCACATTTACAAAACAGAGGAAACTTGATGTTAGATGTGTTGAAATTTGGGGCAACTTCAAGATGAATTTCCCCAAGAGAAATCCAATTGCCCCAAAGGGAAACCCAACTACCTCAATAGAAGCCCATCTCACCCCAAAGAAAGAATTCAAATGGGATTAAAGAAAAATTATCATTATTATTTAATAAAGCATAAATTGATATGGGCAAGTATTTATGTCGGCTTCAATTAGAAAATTTGAATTTGTGTTTTTCCCTCCAAAGTTACAAGTCAGTCCATCAATGAATTCATGTCGGCTCCATGAAAAGTCATGTCCATTCTGCCTGAGGAACAACTATATAAAGGCATTATTCGCTCCTTCTTAAAGCCATGTCCAGAGCTCACATATACTCTCTCTGGGGCAGCTCGCATTCATGTAATGTATTGAGAGTAATTTCAGTGATGTATGGTCATAGTCTCACAATAGTGATGTATGCCAATGATGTATGACGGTAACCTATATGACAATGACCTAATGATGTGCGGCGGTGCTTCTATGATAAAGATGTGTGGGTGTACTTTATGACAATTATGTGTACCACCAATGATGTATGACAATACGCTTTATGGTAGTATTGTGCAGCAGTGCCTTTATGACAATGTGATGCATGGAGATGTACAACAATAAACCTATAGCAATGATACATGGCTCATGACAGTGTGATGTATGGTAGTGTTACTTGTGCTCTTCTTGAAGATAGAGATCTATGCTACTTACAAATATCTGAAAGCAGTCTGAATGCCTCAATTGTCTTGACAGTTGCCATCTCATGAGGATCCTGTATGATCTAGGATTGACCCTTATGAGGTTTCGACCTGTTCTATGACCTAAATCCTGGTGTCTCTATTGTGTATGATTTTCTTCCATTGTTCCTTATTGTTCCACTGCATTGTTGATGTTAGTGTTCTCTCTACATAACTGTTAATGATGATATGATGTTATGGAGTGAATGTAATGTGAAAATGTTGAAAAAGTTTTAAAATACAATTATCTACAAGAGAGAACAATCTAGCCCTAAAATTAACAATATGAAACCTAACAAAGGTAACTCAAATACCATAGTTCAAATCTTGGTCTTGGTCTTGACTTTTATGCAAGCTCGAACTAGATTTCATGAATCCAGGCTTCCAACAAAGGGCCTAGGATTGATGCCAAATTCTTGAGGCTTGAGCTACTTTGTCACAAAATTTTGCTTCAACCTCTCCTTCACATCAAGAGAACAATTCTTGCTCCACTCAAATTTCTTTAGATGAAGTCTCTTAGACATGGCTTATCAGAACTCGCAATTAAAAAAGAAGGATTTGAAGACAATGTCGGCCCATGATTAACCACGATGTATATAAATATTATATGAGATTGCCAACAAGAAACAACCACGAGCGGAGTCCTGTAACATTTTCGAATTCTCTTAGACAAAATCCTGTAGCATTGGATCTCAGTTGAAGTTCCTCAATAGATTTGACTTCATGGATTATAATTCGAATTGACTTGAACCTCAATCTTGATATTGACACACACTGTATTGTGGATTTATCTTCGGATCTTTTTCCTCAGAATCTTATTACTCGGATTCTAAAATCTCTCACAAGACTTTGGACTATGCTTCAAAACTCGGATCACAGAAAGAAAATAACCTCAAACATTATTATCTACAGTAACCTCCACAAGTAGATGATCTTGGATATATACTCGGATCTCAAAAGCATGGATTTCTCACAAGACTTTGGACTATGCTTCAGAACTCGAATCGCATAAAGAAAATAACCTCGAACACTATTATCTACAATAACCTCCACCTGTAGATGATCTTGGATATATACTCAGATCTCAAAAGCATGGATTTGGATCATCAATAAGAGAACAAGCTTGGATTTCTATCAAAGCTATTGTAGTCAACTCGGAGCATAAACTTGGTTTAATTTTGATCTCCAACCAATGATAACCAAGACTAGGATTTCGGCCTAGTAAACCCCTGACGTTGTGAAGCAGGGGTACCCGAACCCAGGGGTGGGGTTCTCGTACCTGTATTTGATTCATGCACCTAAGCACCAGAAACCGATTCAAGTTCTTCTCAAACACACCCTTCTGAACGCAGTTCGGGTATGAAGAACCCAACACTAAAAGTTAAAAATGGGTTCTTTCTTTGTGACAGGTACCTTGTAAAAGACTGAGTGGTTCCCTAAAAATGGATATGCAGAGGGGTACACCTACTTAGTCATGGAACTAAGCGGATTGAGAACTTAATCTACATTTATAGCACATTTCGTCTCATATCTCGAAAAGACCCAGCTACAAGGAGGGTCCTTTCGAGAAATGGGACCAATACATAGATGATGCTACATGTGTGAACAATATAACCAGATGGTCTTATTGAGCTACCTCCAGTTGCTATGCATGAGCAGGACTCTCCAGATGAGAGTATCCCTCCCTGGAGAGCCTATTGACTGATGAGCTTAGTGATCTTGATCATGATCACATAGATGTTGATGAGTGATGACATGGCTTGCGGAAGCCAAATCAATTATCTTGAGACTTGTTCATTGCTCAATTTCAATTTTTTTTGGAATTTTCTGTTTCATGTGTGGAAATGCCTTCAGGCAAATTTTGAATGTAGTATGATAATGGAGTCCTCGACATATAATATATATCTATTATCATGATTCACATCTCTCTGCTTGTTATTAAATTTGAAATTTCAATGTGAATGTTCAATGTTTCATTTTTCTTGCTGTAAATTGGAAGATTTTAAAATTGAAAATTCATAATTTGAATTTCATGATTCATATTTCAAATATTATATATAATATATATATATAACATACCCTCGCTGAACCACGCACCCTGTTTCAAAAAGTGATGTATCAGTACATGTCCTTGTCCCTGTAGCCATACCCGAACTCGTGTTTCCTGGCAACTTAGCCCTAAAGTAGTCACAGTCACTGTGATGATTCGGACCTCCAAGAAATACCTTCAGTCAATGATATCACTTCGGAATTCTGCTCATAGGTCAGTCCTCTAGCCATAAATAATTCGAACAAGGGACAAATCTCAGGTCTTTGGTCAGGCCACAAAGAATAGAATTTTGAACTAGTTGATGTAACCACAAAAAAAAAAAAAAAAAAAAATTCCAATCAGAATTTCGGTCCCTTGAGCAGAATCGCTTTGGATCTTCACGGAAACAAGCCAGAATTTTGCTATGTATCAGCAGAAAACCAGTCCAGAACTTTGCTTTAGATCCTCAGAGAAGTCTCGCACTTCCAACTTTGGATCAGTATGGAACTTGAGCCTTATGAAACGGAGGAGTAAATAATTAGGACCTCTGTTCAGGACAGGCTTGTTACCATATAACTCAGTTTGTGTGCACAAAGATTAGTTGCTCTTTAACCTCGCTCTGATACCATGTTGATTTTCTAGGGCACAGCTAGAAATTATTTTCTTCAACAGATAACTACTCCAATGTTCAATCAGCATCAATTACATATACATTAACCATTATTATTAAGCAGTGATACAGAAGAAAATTCAACCATTAACACATCAAAAAAGCAGTAAAGATAACAATGCAACAAAGGTACAAGAGACACGGAAATTAGGTCTGAGCCAGGGAAAAACCCATCAAAGCTTTCCTTACAAGAGAATACCCAGTTCATCAAGTACATCACTCAAAACAGAGTATCAAGAAATATTTGACCAGTAAAGTGTCTTCCCACAAGTGCCAAGCCTCTCCCCTTCAATTTCATCCTCTTATACCTTCTTTCTACGGTTAGAACAGAGATAATCCTTGAGCCAATTCAATGATCAAATGAGGAGATGGTCTCACATATATATAGTCTTCAAATGGGGTCAAATGGGTGCCTCCAAGGGGCCCAGCCACCTCGATCAAAGGGGGAGACGACTTGATCCTTGTGGGTGCAATAAATTCAAAATTTAATTTCCTTTTTCTTTCTTTTATTTTTATTGATGGAAAACCAACCATGGCTACAATTTTCTCAACATAATGACCCATGTAGGCTTGTAAGCAATGAAGATCAAACAAATGATACAGAAAAATACCAGCATCATGTATGAGATACAATTTTAGATTCAATTACTAAACATAAGACTCGCTATTTTAGTAAGATGAATTACAAAATAGAATTACTTTTCGAGAATACCTTGAACTACTTCTCCCATGATCACATTAAAAATGTGCAAAAGTTCCTGTCCAAGCTGTAATTCTCAACATTCATGTCTCGAAATTTATGCAAGGTAATATTTCCATTGGTTGATTCCTCGGATCATTTTCTTACCACACAACTTGCAACTAAACTTTTGTTGATAATGCCTATCAATGGGATCATCATATTCCCACATAGGGTCCAAATTTCAAAGTTCTCAACATTATCAGAGTAGAATGGTTAAACCTATAGGGAAAATAATGAAAATCAACATTCGAAGAATCAAAATGCAATAATGCTGCATAGACAAAAAAGGATCTAGATTCTAAATATGATAGATCTCCCACAATCCACTAAAAATTAAGGAGAGGGAAAATCCACCTCCCCCACCCCCATCTTCCTAGTCCTTAGCCCAAAAAAGAATAGTGGAGGCCTCCTTTGCTGTCAAACCCTTTTACTGTGTTTAGATAATGAGATTAAATAATAATAGAAAAGTAAAAATCAGGTTATAAACCTATCTTTCTGCATATTGGGCAATATTTTCCATCAAATAGCAAACATATTGTCATATTATCGACCTTGGAAAATATCAAATAGTTTAAAGTGATATTATCACCAGCAAAGGCACATCACAATATATCGCAATGTTAGCAATAATATAGCTATGTTTGCAACACTGATGCCAACACATATACATAACTGCTGACTTTTCTGTACTAAAGCAGAAAAGATATATATATATACAAAAGGAAAAAATATTAAAAGAAATTTAAACATGTCCAGAAAGAAAACCTGTCCTACCAAAAATGAAAAATGGGACAGAAATTTCAGAAACCAAGAAAAGGAAGAGGGAAGTCATATTTTTGGATGCATGCTGCAGCAATATCTGGAACAACATTTTCTCTATTTTGATCATCAATCACAGAGTAGACCTCTATTAAGGATACTATACGAAACCACCAGACCTATTCACTTCTACATTTTCCTTGAATAAAGCTATGGACCACATATTCATGTACGATTGAATCAAAAACTTGATTGAGAGTGAATCCTTCAGTCTCACACTATAATAGAGAGATTAAGAATGAAAGTACAATACATCCTACGATGGCAAACCATATAGATGACTTAGCCTGATTCATATCAATAAAGTAGACATTATAAAAGAAAGTTGGTATCATGCTGCAATGTTGCTATTTCTGGCTTCAAACAAACCTTTTGATGTCGCCTTTTTGATTCATCACAAATCCAGCTCATTTCCAACTCAAATGCTTTATCTTTCGCTTCATCATGTACTCCATATATGCTGTAAATGTCATGCATTCCATATATGATCATTTTCAAAGAATCAAATATGCTTAGGCCATATACAAAGAGAACATTAGGTCATACATATAGCATTACAGTAATATTCTAACAGGTACTTCAATTTGCAAATGAAAAGCAATTTGGTCAATAATAGTTTTATTTACTCCACCTCATAGTTTGTTAGTTGTGCATATATAAAACTTGAAATAACAAAAAAAAATACAACTAAAATATAAATTTCATAAAGTCTGCTATTCTTATCTATCCTATTTTGTATGACAATCTGAATGGCAATATACCCATTCTGATTTTCAAAAAATTCCTCAATTCTTTAGAGTCAGTTATCTGATGTCTACCCACGTAAAGATGACAGATTCTTTTCACATTTTGTTTTTCAAGGAACTGTGATTTCCAAGCAGATGTTGGAGCCACTGTTCTTTCTAAGTGAATAATTATATTTTGTAGCGATGGGCAGAGGTGATATTTTCCAACCGGTATGCAACAGTCAAATCCATATGGATAGTCTGCAACTTAATCAACACATAAAGAATCTAAACAGTGAGTTTCTGAATCTCTCGTTTGCCTTGAAGAAACCCAAAAACATTCATTAAACCTCTTTAGTGCTTTGAAGAAAAAAAAACTTTCTAAACCATGCATTGCTTTGAAGACACCATAAAACTTTCTAAATCTTTCTGAAGCTTTGATGAGCCACAATTGACCTCTAGATCAAGCTCACAAACTGTAAGAAAGTCCCCAGAAATAAGGTATCCCATATCAGTTTTCAGGTTTATTTATAATCTGAACACTTTGGTGGTACTATTTCATTACTGCTAGGCGAAAAATGAATTAAAAAGCTCAAAGTTAAATTAAAATTGATAGCCATCTGGCTGTGAAACAGATACGGACACTCACATTTTTGCAACTTCTATTACTCCTTCTCTGCAAGTCATTTCAGAGAGCTTCAACTTCTCAATTTCACTGTAGACATTTCAACATATGGTTTAAAATATATTTCATCGATAGATCTAGAATAAGCATCGGGCAAAATGTTCTCAACAGCGTGTATATGAGTATCTCTAGGCCAAGAAAATGATATTACCCAAATAAAGGACGCTTTTATTTAGATAAGAAATTGATATGAATTAAAATCATGATCCACTGAACTCACGTTTTTGCAGCCTGCCTGCCTTTGCCAATTGCTGTCCCAAAGTATCGCTGCACATGCATTAGAATGCCATGTGAGTAGACTCAATTTCCATGATATCAAATATTAAACCTACATCTGATTTCTGATATAGCATAACATAACATCTTTCCTTGATATAATCCTCTCCCTAAATTGCATGCAGTAGTCTTGACTCTCAAATATAACTGGCATATTTTAGAGGCTATTAATAACAATAATAAGAGAAAATAACTACAATAGTTCTTCCATAGCTGAGTAGGTCAATTTTGGCCTAGCTTGTTTAGCTCAGTCCAATGGCTCCCTGGTAAAAAGAATCTAAGCTCCACTAACGGACTAATCTCAAGGAGTTCAAAAAAAGGACAAAATGCATGCCCAGCTTCCTTCCGATTGATTCTGATTTTTGACAGGGTTTCAAATAATAAACCTAGGAAGGAATTAGCGAAAGGAATTATTGTGAATCACAGCAAAACAGGCTTGATTGTCTACCAAATAGGTAAAGGTAATGCTCCAAACCTCTAAAAATAGCAAAAGAAATGGCATTAATTCAATGCCTGAAAAATGCACTGGAAAGGCACTGAATAGGCGGAAACTCCAATTTAAAACTTAATTTAGCTAAAGGAAAATAGTATCTATAAATCCATTAACTATGGATTTAACTGAAATATCAAAGGCCTACTTAATATACTGAAGTACAGTCAACAAGTATCACAAAACTCGGCATCAGCAAAAAATTGGAGGACAACATCAACTCAGCAAAATCAGCAAACTCAGACACCTGAAAAACTAAACAACATAAAAATTGGGATAATTAAGAGTTTTACAACACCGCTCTCAATTCAATCACGTTCCAAGAAAGACAAAATGACAGGGCTAAATTATTCAATCTGAGCAGTGAAGTTGAAAATGACTAGGTATAACACAAGCAGGTGTAGAGAAAAACAATAAGAAGAGTCACTAACTATAAGAGCACTAGTGGCTTGAACATTGAACCCTGTACTCAGTATTCCAAATTTCTATTATTACCTGCAGTATGAAGGAGGCCCAACAGTTTTTTCAGTCCTAACTATGAACTGACACTGCAAGAGAAAGAGGAAGGAGCATAAACAAGGAATAATTGAACTGATATTTGGTACTAGGCACAGAGAAATGTGTTGAAGGAAATGTAACTAGGTTCGGTCTTCATAAATGTAATTTTGATATTTGTATTTATTCAAGAAAAGAGAAATTATTTTTATATTATTTGTCAATGAGTTTCTTGCTCATTGAAAATAGGTCAAGCACATTTTAAAGTGCTTCTAGAAAGACAAAGTCAAAATGGAATTATGATGAGACCCTTTGAGGGCATGTTACATCATATATGTCAACATACAAGGTCATGGGAACACCTCCAAGGCTCCAAGCATAGTCAAATCCTCTCCTAGCCACAACGAAGTCTCCAAGCAGCAAAATGATAAATAAAAGATGAATTATCAAGTCGGCCTAATGGACAGTCCAGTCGGCCCAAAGAGGAGGGACAGACCTCTATTTATAGAGGCTGTCCACTCCTCATTTGAGATTACTTCACTCTGAAATCTGCAAGCAAGAAAGAGGATGAAGAAAAGCAAAGGAAAAGGGTTACAAGGGCAGCGTGATAAGGAGACAGTTTCTAGAGCAGCTACAGCCACACGTGCGAGGTTGAGGAAGGTCTGCCTGCGACCATAGCAGCAGAAAAGTGAAGGTCATCCTATCTCACTGTTTTGGGTGCAAACAAGGTCTACAAGGCCTCTCTCTACAAGCAAAGATTGAAGTTGAAGGGACTGTTTTCTAGGGTATAAAACAGTCACACGTGCGAGAATCAAATCTCTTTATACAGTAATAATAGCCCTACATCCAAGTTAGTTGATTGGTGGAAAGAATAAAGGACCCATCATAAAGAAGAAAGGTCTCATCAACAGTGTCTTCACTAGAGCAAGTTCAACAAGGTTACTAACAAGTTGAAAGAAGAACAAAGTGCCGGAAAAAAGGAGGACAAAGTGCTGAGCTCAATGTGAAGGAAGTTATAGTGCAGAAAGAAGAAGGATTTGACTTATGCTTGGATGTGATGTAGGAGCATCCAGACTTAGCCAACAATGTGAAAGTTTGTTCACATGTTGTGGCTAAACAAGTTGAATTTCATTGACCTGATTGGTCAAAAGTCAGTTTAAATAAGAGGGTTGGATCTCTCAAGAAATGAGTTGTATTTCATTATTGTAATAGTTAGAAATTGTCTTATTTTAGGTTCAAAGATAAGTTGTTGGCATAGGTGTGTGGTAAACCTAGGGATTAAAGATTTACTGTTAGATTGAGTAAAATTAGAGATTGAGTTGTTAAGCACAGTTAGAGTAATCTTCGATTGAACAAAGAAAAACAAATGTAATATAGAGAGAGACAGAGGGACCGAAAGAAAGGGATTGAGTGAGCGAGAGCCAAGAATTAGCGTGTGGATTTCCATTGAAATAGAGGTTTTTTTTCATATTTTGTAATCGAGCCAAGGCCCAGACTCTGTAACTTTTGTTATTATGAATAAATTGTCACTGTGCGCGTGATTATTTATCAAGCCAGTGGAAATCCTCATTATGCTTTTGTTTTCTTTGTATTCGGGAGAGAATTGATGATTTCTTTGTTTTCACACTTTGCAATAGAAAACATAGTCTTAACGGAAAAAACGCAAGCTATTGTATTTCTTTTATAGTGTTAAGCCAGATCAGATCTCAGCCGTTGATTCCCATTTGGACCAACGGAGCGAACTATCCCCAATCGTTGGATCACCATATATCACATCGCAAGTTTATTTAAGAGGAAGGCGGACCCAAGCCTTCAAGAGTTGCGAATAGCAACTCCCAAAATATCACATCGCAATAGTCGAGTGGTGTATGGTAAAGGCCCCACCCTTGAAACCTCACGATATGCGACTGCCGATATATCCCGTCGAAGCATTTGAGTAGGAGGGATAAGGCCTTAAGCCGAGGGAAATAGCGATTGCTGATATGTGACGTGATCGGCGCAATATATCGCATCGAGACTTTTAAAAAGGGGAAACATTACATCAGCGACTTGCGACTTGTGATTTAATCTGGATCGTTGGCTCATTTAGATCGCGATCTCCGGTGAATCACGAACCTTTCTATTTATAAAGGGGAAAAGCATTGTTTTGGCCTTTTTTCCCAAAGGCATTCCGATAATAAAGGAAAAGGCAGAATTGTAAAGAAAGGGTGAACCGCAGGGTGATTGTTGAGATTTCTGAAGCCATTGTTTCCGCCTGCATCATTTGTGGTATCAAAGCAGAAGTTAAGGTTGATTGCAAAAAAAAATGCTACCAAAGAGAGAAGTTGGCATTGATCGAGGAAGACCTGAAGCAAATGCAGTTCTACTAGAAGAGATCCGGAGTTTACGTACGAGAATGGAAACAATTGAGACTGCTCAGAGAAGAACACCTAATGAAGGAGCTAACAGTGCTAAAGAAGAATCTTCTGAGGAAGAAGAAGAGGAGGAAAATGAAACAACCAAAGTTATCAAGATGTTGGCAAAAGTAAGAGGAAAACCAAAGATGGAAATTCCTACATATGAAGGGAGTCTCAATGCAGAAAAGCTAATGGATTGGATCAGTTCATTGGACAAATATTTTGACTATGAAGAGGAAGCTGACAACAAAAAGAAGGTGAAATTTGCAGTTACCAGATTGAAGGGTCATGCAGCTATTTGGTGGGATGAATTACAAACATCCAGAACGAGAAGAGGAAAGTCCAAGATCAAGTAATGGGATAAAATGGTGAGTAAAATGAAAGCTAAATTTATGCCTAAAGATTATCAGTTAAATCTTTTCAAACAATTGCAGAATTTAAGAAAAAAATGAATGTCTGTTAAAGAATATATAGAAGAGTTTTATAGATTGAGTATTAGAGCAGGACATGCAGAGGATGACATGGAGAAGGTAGCGAGATATATCAATGGCTTAAGGTATGACATCCAAGATGACATCAGCTTGTTGAGTCTGATGACTATTGAAGATGCCTATCAAGCAAGTTTGAAGGCAGGAGAGAAGATATTGAGAAAACAAAATCAAAGGAATAGAGGAAGAAGCTCAGTAAGAGGTAGAGGAACTACCAGACCAAGGGGACAACAACATCAGCATGAAGCAGGAAGTTCAAGTAGCAGACCACCACAGAGGAGAATTTAACAGAGGAAGATTTGCACCCAGAGGAAGAGGCCGAGGAAGAGATATTCGGTGTTATACATGTGGAGAATGGGGACATGTGTCGTGGGACTGTCCTCATAATAAACCAGCAAGTCAAAGGAATGCGAATGTGGCTGAGACAAAGCCAGAAACACGTCGACTTATGGAAAAGGAAGAATCCCCTGAAGTAGGAGAATCCCTGTTATTGAGAAGGTACCTTGCTTAAGACAGAGAAGGAGATTGAAGAACTAGTGCAGAGGAAGAATTTATTTAGAACTACCTATAAATCAAAAGGTAAGTGTTGTAAAGTAATAATTGACAGTGGAAGCACTGACAACCTTGTTTCTACAGAAATGGTGGACAAGCTCGGACTAGCAAAGACAATACACCCTACTCCTTACAAAGTGTCATGGTTACAGAAAGGACATCAGATTATTGTGACAGAACAATGCAAGGTTAAGATACAAATTGGTACGTATAAAGATGTGATATTATGTGATGTAATGCCCATGGATGTATGCCATGTATTACTAGGAAGACAGTGGCAATTTGATCGAAAAGCCATTCATGATGGGATGAGAAACACTTATACTCTGGAGAAGGATGGAACTAAACATACATTGCTGCCATTAAAGGACGACGCTGACAAAGGAACACCTGGAAGTAGTATTATGTTGATAAGCAGAAAGGAGCTGCTACAGGAGGTATTGAAAAACGAGGAGTTGCATTTTGCTATTGTGGGAAAACCAAAGGCAACTTTAACTTCCACAAACTTGGATGATTTGCCTAAAGGAGTTAAAATTCTGTTAGATGATTTCGCTGATATTATTGTGGATGAGTTGCCAAATGCGTTGCCACTGATTAGGAGTATTTGTCATCATATTGATCTAATACTAGGAGCAAGTTTGCCAAATAAAGCAGCGTACAGATTAACTCCTCGAGAGAACGCAGAAGTTGGAAGACAAGTGCAGGAGCTGATGGATAAGGGGCTAATCAGAGAAAGTCTTAGTCCAAGTATTGTACCAACAGTACTTAGTCGAAAGAAAGGAGGAGAATGGCGTATGTGCACAGATTCCAGAGCCATCAACAAGATCACTATCAGGTATAGATTTCCTTTGCCGCGCATGGATGATTTAATGGATTGTTTGAGTGGATCAAAATATTTTACTAAAATAGATTTGAAGAATGGATATCATCAAATAAGAATTTGAGAAGGCGATGAATGGAAGACTGCATTTAAAACAAACAGTCAGTTGTATGAGTGGTTAGTGATGCCTTTTGGACTCACTAATGCACCTAGCACGTTCATGAGATTAATGAATTAAGTCTTGAAGGAATATGTAGGCAAGTTTGTTATTGTCTATCTTGATGATATTCTAGTTTTTAGTAAAATTAAAGAAGAACATCTAGAGCATCTTAAGTTGGTTCTGAGAACTCTGCAGAAAGAGAAACTACTGATAAATCTGAAGAAATGTAGTTTCATGAAGGAAGAATTAATTTACTTGGGATGTGTAGCTTCTATAGAAGGATTGAAAATGGATCCAGAGAAAGTCCAAGTAATTTGGAATTGGCCTATTCCCATAAATATATTTGAGGTAAGGAGCTTCCATGGTCTTGAAAGTTTTTACAGAAAGTTTATCAAAGGCTTTAGTCAGATTTGTGCACCAATTCTTGAAACAATTAAGGAGATCAATCAGTCGTTCAGGTGGACAGAAGTAGCACACAAAAATTTTAAATTGCTAAAGAGGAAAATCACAAAGGAACCAATTTTAGCTTTGCCTGATTTTGAAAAAGTATTTCAAGCTGAAATAGATGCTAGTGGAGTTGCAATTGGCGCAATTCTGAGTCAAGAACAAAGACCGATAGCGTACTTCAGTGAGAAATTGAATGAAGCAAAGAAGAAATATTCTTCTTACGATAAAGAGTTTTACGCTATTGTATAAGCCCTGAAAAAATGGAGACATTATTTGCTACCAAAAGAATTCATATTGTATTTGGACAATCATGCCTTACAGTTCATCAATAACCAGCCGAAACTAAACCAGAAACATGCCAAGTGGGTAGAATTTTTGCAAAGCTTTACTTTTGTGATAAAACACAAGAGTGGTAAGTCAAATAAAGTCGTTGATGCATTGAGCAAGGTAAGTTTTATTGTGCAAGAATTCAAAGTAGGTGTTGTAGGATTTGAGGAAATGATTGAAATGTACAAAGATGATGCAGATTTCAAAGATATCTATACAACAGTTCAAAATCCAATAGTTCATAACAAAAGTGGTTGGATTATCTCATTCAAGGAGGCTTATTATTTAAAAGCAACAAGTTGTCTATTTCCAAATGTTCTATGAGGGAAAACATAATAAAGGAAAAACATAGTGGAGGATTATCTGGTCACTTTGGACAAGATAAAACTTTTGCTCATGTGAATGCTTTTTATTATTGGCCAAAGATGCAGACTGATGTTAAGAAATTTGTTGAGAAGTGCAAGATATGTCAGCATGCTAAAGGAAGGAGCCAGAATACAGGATTGTATCAGCCATTGCCAATACCAGACCGACCGTGGGATGCAGTTAGCATGGATTTTGTTTTTGGATTACCAAAAACCCAGAGAGGGAATGATTCCATTTATGTTGAAGTAGATAGATTTTCCAAGATGGCAGATTTCATTGCATGTAAGAAGACTAGTGATGCAACACATATTGCTAATCTATTATTCAGAAATTGTAAGATTACATGGGTTACCTGTAAGTATTGTGTCTGATCAAGATACAAAGTTTGTAGGGCATTTCTTGAGAACTCTTTGGAAGAAACTGGGAGCTAACCTCAGTTTTAGTTCAGCATACCATCCTCAAACAAATGGACAAACCGAAGTAGTAAACAAGAGCTTGAGAAACATATTGAGAAGTTTAGTGTATCAAAATCCTAAGCAGTGGGATTTAGCACTAGCTCAGGCTGAGTTTGCTTATAATGACGCTCCAAACCGAAGTACTGGAATGAGTCCATTTTAGATTGTTTTTGGAATGAATCCAAGAGGTGTGTATGAACTCAGAAATTTGGGTAAACAGGAGACAAGAAGTGCAAAAGTTGAAGAGTTTGCGGAGCAGATGCAAAGACTACAAGAAGATGTCAAAAGCAGATTACAGGAAAGCAGTAGCAAATACAAACAGAGAGTGGATATGAAAAGAAGAGAAAAATAATTCCAAGTAGGGGATTTAGTAATGGTATATTTGAGAAAAGAAAGATTTCCTACTAAGACTTACAATAAACTAACAATGAAAAAGATAGGACCATGTAGAATTGTAAAAAAGTTTTCAGCTAATGCATATGAAATTGAAGTGCCAGAAGGGATCGGAATATCACCTATTTTCAATATTGCAGATTTGTATCCATGCAAAGAGACAGAGACAAATCTAAAGGAGGAAATTCCAGAAGATGAAGTTCAAACCTTGAACTGGGAAGAACAAATGCCAAAGACAGCTAAGAAAGAAGTAGAAGTTGTTTTGGAGAAAAGAGTATCCAAAAGAACTAGAGGGCAAATTTATTTTCAATATCTAATCAAATGGAAAGGGCAGCCAGTGGAGGATTCTAGCTGGTTAACCACAACAGAGTTGCAGAAGTATGGAGTAAGCCCTGAAAGTATGAAGGATGATTTCTTTCTTCCCTAGGAGTCTGATGCAGGGGCATCCGGACTTAGCCAGCAATGTGAAAGTTTGTTCACATGTTGTGGCTAAACAAGTTGAATTTCATTGACCAGATTGGTCAAAAGTCAGTTTTACTGAGAGAGTTGGATCTCTCAAGAAATGAGTTGTATTTTGTTATTGTAATAGTTAAAAATTGTCTTATTTTAGGTTCAAAGATAAGTTGTTAGCATAGGTGTGTGGTAGAGCTAGGAATTAGAGATTCACTGTTAGATTGATTAAAAATAGATATTGAGTTGTTAAGCACAATTAGAGTAATCTTCGATTGAACAAAAGAAGAAAAAATGTAATATAGAGAGAGACAGAGGGACCGAGTGTAAGGGATTGAGTGTGCGAGAGCCAAGAATTAGCGTTGAAACAAAGGTCTTTTCATATGTTGTAATCGAGCCAAGGCCGAGACTCTGTAACTTTTGTTATTATGAATAAATTGTTGTTGTGCGCGTGATTATTTATCAAGCCTGTGGAAATCCTCATTATGCTTTTGTTTTCTTTGTATTCGGGAGAGAATTGATGATTTCTTTCTTTTCACACTTCGCAATAGAAAACACAGACTTTACGAAAAAAACACGAGCTTTTGTATTTTTTTTATAGTGTTGCGCCAGATCAAATCTCAGTAGTTGATTCCGGTTTGAACCAACAGAGAGAACTATCCCCGACCGTTGGATCACCATATATCACATCGCAAGTTTATTTAAGAGGAAGGCAGACCCAAGTCTTCAACAGTTGCGACTAGCGACTCCCGAAATATCGCATCGCAATAGTGGAGTGGCGTATGGTAAAGGCCCCACCCTTGAAACCTGGAGACATGTGACTGTCGATATATCGCATCAGAGCATTTGAGTGGGAGCGATAAGGCCTTAAGCCGGGGGAACTAGCAATTACCGATATGTGACGCGATCAGCACAATATATCGCATCGGGACTTTTAAAAAGGGGAAACATTACATCGGCGACTTGCGACTTGCGATTTAATCTGGACCATTGGCTCATTTAGATCGCAATCTCTGATGAATCGCGAACCTTTCTATTTATAAGGGGGAAAAGCATTGTTTTTGCCTTTTTTTTTCCAAAGGTATTCCGATAATAAAGGAAAAGGCAGAATTGTAAAGAAAGGGTGAACGCGGGATGATTGTTGAGATTTCTGAAGCCATTGTTTCTGCCTACGTCAGGATGATATCCTTGTCAAGGGTCTAGGGTTTGGCAGTTGTTCAAATAAGAAGCTTCAATAAGAGAAAACTTAAAAAGGGTTTTCCTCTCAAGAGTGGATAGGTTTTGTCCCTGGCAGAGAGCCAAACTTTGTGTTCTTGTTATTTTGTTTTGGTAGTAGTTTGATGAAGTACACACATATGCACTAATAAGAAGAAGAAGAAGCATAAGCTAACAAGAAAAGTAAAAAAACTCCACAAATTGTTATCAAGTAACGAAGAATCACACTACACTACTTTGCCCCAGATTCTTTAATAGAATGCCGCCACAAAAGAGAAACGAGGCTAACATTTTTACATCGTGCACCTAAAATGTAGGAGGACATCAGGAAGTTGCTCCTAGAAACTAGTGAGTGTTAATTTTTCAAGTGCAATATAGACAAGCACAAATTTTATGAAACTAATAATTACTTCTAATGATATTGTTATTACTTTAGCACATTCTAAATTATCATTAAGCAATTAAACTTCAGAAAAAATCAACCATAAATGCAATAGGGCAATGAGATCACACTAGAATAAAATTGCACAAAAGACACCAGAAATTTACCCCAGGAAAGCCCTGACTAGGGAAAAACCCAGCAATCTTTTCTTAGGAGAAATTCAACAAAAGCACGATCTGAGTTTTATAAGTTAACCTAAGAATTCCTAGGGCTAGACCAGCCCTTCTCTCATGAACAGCAGTCTTTCAAGCTCTCGGGCCTGCCTTTATATCAACCTGAGATTACAATGCCTCCTTTAGGGCTTATTATCTCCTTCTGTGGCCTAAATAGGGGATTGTCTAGCCCTCTTCTAGGACTCGGATCTCCCTTAGACAATAATATGATCAGAACTTCAGCCTCCTTAAAGCATCAGACAGATGAATACATTCAGCCTCTTTTCTTCCTCCAACACACAGGTAAGTAAGTCGGCCTCTTCTTCTAGATGAGGAAACACAAACCAGACTATCTCTTAATGCTACTCAACCTTCCTTGCTCTACGACTTATTTCTTCTTCACAAGATTATCCGAATTGGTCTCAAAACAAGGGGGACGAATGTCCTTTTTATAGTGATCTAAGGTGGCCCAAGTGGTGTGTCTTTATGGCTGGGCCGACCTAATCTTTTGCGGCAGACTAAATCATTTTAGAGGCAAATTAAATTAGAAATCTAAATTTTGAATTTCTTCTTTTTGATTTCTTTTGAGGGCCGACTAGAGTAGCTGGGAATACCGACCGCAGTTACCCCAAAAATCAACACTCCCTCTTAGCTAGGGAGGCATTCACCTTGACTTCTTCAAATGTCCATTTTGTTGAAAAAAATTCTCCTTCCTAAGAAAAGATTGAATTTACCTATCCACTTCATGTGGAAAGCATCATGCTCAACAAGTTGTCACTTGGAACCTAGTCAATACATCTAACATATGGTGAAACCCTAGGCAATTACCATTGCTGCATGCCAGTTGAATGGTAATACACTTGCCCGATGCTAAAGGCACTCACTATACCCACTAGCCAAGCATCTCTTGGCAATACGGTCAGAACCTTCTAACCGAGGGAGCATTTTGGGCCTTGATGCTTTTTGGACCATTTCAACACTCACTCTACCCACTAGCCAAGTACCTCTTGGCAATATGATCAAAACCTTTTGACAAGGGGAGCACTCTAGGCTATCATGATCTTTGGGCCATTCTCCCTAACCACGTTACATGGTAACCTGGTCAATACCTTTGACCTAGGGAGAATGTTTGTCCCTTGATGCTACAACATCAACACTCCCTATAATTGAGGGAAGCATTCCCAACTACTCTAAGCTTGTGCCTGAAGTATACAAACTTCACCCTTGGACAGAGGCTTTGTGAGAATGTCAGCGTCATACTTGTCTGTAGAAATGCATTGGAGCCTCACTGCTCCCTTTTGTACCATGTCTCGAATGTAGTGGTACTTGATCTCAATGTGCTTCAACCTATCAAGGTCGTCTCTAGCACCTGCTCACACAATCCTGTGAGTAGCTTTCGAAGCCACACTACTTCACAACTCGCCAAACTAGTTGCAATATACTCTACCTCTGTAGTGTTTAGTGCAATTAACGTCTACTTCCTGCTCATCCAAGATACCATTGCAAAGCCCAAACTGAAGCAACATCTTGATGTGTTATTTCTGTCTTCTGCACTCTCTGCCCTAACTGAATTTGTATATCCTTGCAATTGTACTTCATCATTTTAGACATATCTTAATCCATATCCAACTGTACAGTGTTAGTACCTCAACACATGTTGCATCGCATGCCTCAACTCAACCATAAACTAACTTGCTTCCTTCTCTGGAACCATCACCACAGTTGCTTTCAAGTCACCCTGACTGGGTGCTTCCTCTAACATTGAAATAGATCTTGTTGTGGCAATCCTAGATGCTCCCTCTGCCATTGGTGTTTTCTGATCACTAAATCATATATGTTGTATGGTATGGTCCACTATTAGAAGGCATATTGTTCTTAGAGACTTCCCATCTAGTCTAACAATCTCAATCTCAATGACAGACTATCATCCCAAATCTCTAAAGGGTCTCAATACAATACTTTCCTTAACCAAGGAAGTAATGCATCAAATCTGGATCCTTCATCTCAAACACAAAGGTCAGCTCCCTCTGAAGCAGAGCTTCCTATGGTAATCCTAATTGCTTCTTCTATCACGGAAGCAAATCTTCCTGCCACTCTTGCTCCATTTGTGACTGGAGAAAATGTCTTTCCATAGCCCTCACCCTCTTTCTAAGAGAACCCTCTTGCCATGAATCTCACTTTGTACTTCTCTATGTTGCCATCTACTACATGCTTGATCTTGTTGATCACCACTTGGAAATCAACATTGGCTTCCCTTCAAGTCTCAGCACGATTTCCTCCAACATGGCATCTTTCAAACTTGTTGGGTTGTTGCTTCTAGAATAGAAGCTCTTTCGGTCATCAATACAATTTCTCCCTCTTGAACACAAATCGATCTAGTTGTGTTTATGCTAGATCCTGCAAGAATCCTCTTGCCACAAACTTTGCTTTGTTCTTCTCGATGCTTCCATCTGCTACCATAATTATTGCCTAGGCAACCTTCATGTTGTACTTGCAAAGACCTCACTTGATTCTTGCTTTCTTGCAGAAATCATTGAAATTCATCTGCAAACTCATCAAGCTAGAAATGCTCATCCTCATCCTCATCATCAACTACAAATGCATGTTATTTTTCTTTCCTTTCTTGCATGAATTGTATGAGCTAGGATTTCTTCAATTTATCCAGCTACACCAAAGGCTTAACTGCAAGTTGTGACATCTTTATGCTAATAGAAATATGAATCAAGAACCACCTTCACTGACATTTGGCACTCTAGGTCTCATTCTAGGGTTTCACAAACCCTTGGGACCAAGACTTCAATACAAGTCATGACCTTTCTAGACTTCTAGGGTTTACAAACCCTAGGTATCTCAAATTATCCTGTTGTAGCCAATATAAGTGGGACAATTCCTCAAATCCATGGAAATGCATAAAACATATCCAAGTGTCCAAAACCATAAGTGGAAAAATAATGTGTCAAAGTCCCCATGCCTTTGCATATGTGATGAATTTGTCAACAAGGTGATTGCCCTATTCCATTATGTTATCAGTCAATCGAGGATCTTTCATCTCAGTCAAACTATCAATATCAGTCCAAGCAAAACATATCAAGATCAATGATCCAAGATAACCTTTGTCAGGCTTGTATTCTGCCTCTTTATGGATTGGCACTATAAAGAAACAATTCCCTTCATCTGTCATGTCAACAAAGACAAAATATTGCAAGTCGAGCCACATTTGCAAATCTCCAATACTACATGAAAATAAGATATCTTCAAAAAAGATAATATCATGGCATTCCAACAAACTCGCTCCATCAACCAATCCTCAATATATAATATTGTAATGTGTTGGTAGTGAAGCGTTAAGCGTGCTCTCCTCGTAATACATTAATGACACTCTTCATTTCATTTTGATTGCCTTGATGTGTAAAGAATAAACTCCAACATACTAGGTTGGGCATCCACTTATCTAAGTGGATGGAGTTTGTAAACATGTCACATTCAAAAAAATAGCCCCATCCTTAACCATTTATAGCACTCAAATACCTCGGCATTGTAATCAACCATATTGACAGTGTCCTTGGATTGTTAGGATATAGTAACAGTTTGCACATCAGTTGATATATTGGTCCCTAGTTCAGATTCTCATCAAGCTAGTGTTCCAAGAGATGCGACCAGAACATTCCATTGTATGCATAATACATTACAAGAACTCTAATTTTTCTATTTCGATGAGAGCTTCCTATGTGAAATGGCTTCAGTTGTCATCAGTGCTACTTTTGCATTTGATTGTTTACAAGGCCGCCAACTAAAAGCCCATGTAGAAGACTATCATATTGTCCCATATAGTATAGTGTGTCTAATGCCCTTTTGTTGCAAGCCACTCCTTGCATACATATTACGTAGACTGACACAAACTTTGGAGGGAACTCTTTCCTTCCCAGGCTTGCTCAACTTTATACACCAAGCCTAACTTGTCAAGCTAATCAATCAATACAACCGACATTTCAAGTCCTCACTAGAAGCCATCATTTTCAAGATCCAACAGTAGGTTTAATACTTTGTCATCAAAGCAATACTTATACAATCTTGAACTTAACCTGCAACTAGAGTATGTCCCTTTTGGATTCAACACATAGAGGGGCTTAATCTTGCTTAGAGCCAGAACAAAATGAGAGACCTTGTTCAAATTGCATCAACTCAAAATGACAATTAATCCATGCTTGTTTGAACACAATTTATGATCACGGAGTCATGAATGAAGGTTTGTCTTGCAAACCTTACAAAAACGAAAAATGTATGCATGAAGTTCTCAGTCCTGGACTTCATCAATTTGCAGCTAGGGCTTCAATACCAAGACTCATCGAACTTTGTCATGTGCAAGTTCTAGTCAAGCATTGCTCCTTGAAAGAAATTGCCATTGATCCATTACATGATACCATCATATCATCTCAAAGTAGGTCACTTCAAGGAGTGATCTCAATGCCCTTTCTTAAGCTCGTTGATTTTTCACGTGCAATATAGACAAGCACAAATTTTCTAAAATCGATAATTATTTCTAATGATATTGTTATTACTTTAGCACAGTCCAGATTATCATTAAGCAATTACACTTCAGAAAAATCCAACCATAAATGCAATAGGGCAATAGAGATCACAATAAAAAACAATGCACAGAAGACACCAAAAATTTACTCTAGGAAAACCCTGCAATCTTTTCTTAGTAGAAATTTGTTCAAAAAGTAAAATCTAAGTTTTATAAGCTAACTTGAGAACTCCTAGGGCTAGACTAGGCCCTTCTCTCATGAACAACAATCTTTCAATGTAAGATACCCTCCTGAGATATCTTAAATTTATCCTTTAAAATTTTTGAGTTTGAACTGAGTTCTCAGTGGCACATTTAGACAAACATTGTCAAGACTAATAGTTGTAGCTGATTTTCTTAAATTTATTTGAATGATCAAACATCACATCATCTAAATACCCATGGAAAATACTTTAGTCCAACAACATATCTTATATTTAAACTCAAAAATTGCACAAGCTACACCAGCAATGATAAACACCACAATATATTTCAATGTAAAAGCTGATATATGCATATAAAATGATTGTAAACAGAGATATGAGAAATATGGGTTACATCAATAATATGTAGTAACTCTCTCACAGGTACAGTGACCAAATCTACTCTCAATAAGCACAGGGTATGTCACACAAATGGTGCTAATTTCAACAAGTATGACAGGAGATTCATGCTCTCTTTCCAAGCAACCACAATCACCACGCAGGGAATGAAAGCATACTCTTCGCTAAAGGAACTCGATGCAAAACAATATATAACTCAAACTCTTCACTGTGTGAGATCTGTGCGGCTAGCTTCAGTTGTTTCAGTCCAGAACTCAGCCCAGAATAGTGGTAGACGTGGCTTTGAGAAACAACCAGACTCCAGAGATGAACCACAGAGAACTTGGTCCACTAGCAAAGGTATACGCAACCCTTTCCTTGGGTTTATTCTCAGCCCAACAAATGAAACCACATGTCTCTTTTAAATGGTAGACTCAACCTTTACTACAATAAGAATAACTCGACCCTTTAGCAAAGATAAACTCAACCACTGCAGCAAAGATTCCCAATCACTTTAACAGTAAACTCGTCCTCCTTATAACCAGATATGAGCTTGGAAGTTTGATGTCTTCTTGGGTATTCTCAGTCTGTCAAATATATATGAGAAACTTGAAGTTAGAAGATAAAATCAATTGATAACACATTTACTTCTTTTATCTTCTTTGAATCTTCTTCCTTAATGAAGCACAATGGTGAAATATGGGTGATCTCGCTCTCCAACCAGCTAGGGTGTATGGTTTCAACATCGAAACTAGCAATCTGTAAGTAGAATTTCCAAAACTCTAGTCTCTTCTCCAAGAACTCTCCAAAGTTCATTTTTCTCAAATGGCAAACGACTAGAATGAAAAGAAACTCTTCATTTTCCCTTTTTATAACTTGTCCACCACTTTTGCCAATTTTTAACATTTTTATTTTTATAAAGTCACTTTAGTGGTTTTTTTCACTTTTAAATTAAAAGTGACTCTTCATTAGCCTACGACATGTCTCCATTTTTGTCACTTTAGTGGCTTTTTCACTTTATATATTAAAAGTGACTCTTCATTACCCTAAGACATGTCCCCCTTTTTGTGACTTTAACATTTATTAATGTTTTCCTTAAGTGAATCATGTTCCCTTAGTTAATTTTCCGCCCGCCTCAGCCTACGTGAACTTTATTAGGCTAGCAGAAATACCCCATATGCCTCCTAAGCGGTTGGGGACATTACATTCAAGGTATCGGCCCTGCCTTTATATCAACCTGAGATTACAAGGTCTCCTAGGGCTTCGTCCCTCTTTCTCAATACACACCAGACCTAGAACTTCAGTGGCTTATTATATCCTTATGTGGCTTAAACAAGGGATCGTCTAGCCCTCTTCTAGGGCTCAGATCTCCCTTACACACACTGTAATATGATCAAAACTTCGGCCTCCTTGAAGCACCAGATAGATGAATACATTCAACCTCTTTTCTTCCTCCAACACACAGGTAAGTAATCCGGCCTCCTCTTCTAGATGAGAAGATACAAAATAAATTATTTCTTGATGCTACTCAACCTTCATTGCTCTGCAGCTTATTTCTTCTTCACAAGATGATTTGAATTGGGTCTCAAATGGAGGAGGTCGAGTGTCCTTTTTATCGTGATCTAAGGTGCCCCAAGTGGTATGTCTTTATGGTTGGGTTGGCTTGATCTTTTGGGGTCAAATTGAGCATTTTGGAAGTAAATTAAATTAGAAATTTAAATTTTAAATTTCTTATTTTTTATTTCTTTTGAGGGCCAACCAGAGTAGTTGGGAACATTGGCCGCAGCTATCGCAAAAATAAACAACAAGTGTTGAAAATGTAGCAAGTGAAGGTCTTTTGGCTTGTGCCTTAGCTAGTGAAGACCATGAGTTTGTCTTTTCTATAGCATGGTGTGAATTCATGAGTTAGACTTCAGTTACGTGGAGTCTTCTCCAGTTTAACTACAAGACAAGGTAGCAGTTACAAGTTCAGTTAGAACGAGTTAGTCTTCAGTATTGATTGGAGAGAGAACGAGTTAAGACTCCAGGTGTTGATTGGAGAGAGAACCAGTTGAACTCTCAGTTAACTCGCAATCACAACTCGAGCTTCTAAATTGAGCTAGGCCTACTTGCATGCTTGAATTGGGTATATATAGAGAAGGACGAAGGCACAGGATCATCACAAGTTTGTGAGATCATTCTTTGTGTGTGCACGCAGATTTGAAGAGCTTGTGTGCTAAAAAATAGGAGGCCACAAGTACGCAAGGAAATAGGGGAATTGCACTAGAAAATAGGAGTCGCTATTTGTGCCAGGAAATAGGAGGATTTGTGCAAGGAAATAGTGGTTGCCAATGCACAAGGAAAGAGGAGCAGGGATCAGGGATTGCAAGGGCAAGTCAAGGCTATTCAGCAGGAGAACAAGTGTATTCTGAGAAACAGATCGCTAGCTGTAGAAGGCAGTGAATTGTAATAGATCCAATTGCTCGAGAACTATCAATAAAATACCACAACAAAAAAAGCAGGTTTTCCCATTTGGGTTTACTAGGTAAACAAGTGTGTCAATTTGTGTGCATGTGTTTTTGTCTCTAGAGTTTTTTCGCTGCTTAATGATTGTTAAGAAACTCTATATCTTGGTGAAAGTAAATTTGGTTTCAGTTTTCAATTGCATTATTTTCAGTAATTCATCTACGTAGTTGCAGAGTTTCAAGAAATTTAAGACTAAGAACATTATACAATGCCACCAAATTGTTTGTCAACTACAATTGCTTCAATGTAGCTGCAGACCAAATCTAGTTTCATGAACTTTGGAGGGAATGAAACCAAGTAAGAAAGGATGTGGAGCACACAAGAGGCAGAGGCAATTTCAAATCCAATCTATTAGAGTTGGATGAGAACCTATCCAATTTAGGACTTATTATAGAGAAGGTGCAAAAAGTGGACTGATAAACAAGGAGACCTGTTGGCCTTTCCTCTCTCTATCCATCATTTAGCCAACTGTTAAGCCAGTCAAAAGTAAGAATATTTGGATATATCTTACACAATTGGTTAGCGTACTCGAATAGTGGAATGTTTCATATGTTTAATGACTATCAGTTTCAGGAGCTAAATTGTATCCAAGATTCCAATAGGCGCTATGATTATTTTGTAAATTTGTATCGCAATTTGACTAATATAATTTACCAGAAAACAAAATAAAAAGTACGTGTCAAGATTGTCTAAGACTCTAATGTTTGTTAATTTTTTTATTGCAAGTCATAGAAAACAACTGACAAGCTGCAAAAAAGAGGGTGGAATAGATATATTTACAAGCATCACAGCACTACTTAATATACACTGACTAATTGAAGGAACACCTACATAACAACTGACAAGCTGCAAAAAATAGGATTGAATAGATCTATTTACAAGCATCACGGCACTACTTAATATACACTAACTAATGGAAGGGAAACCTTTCATAATAACTGCCTACAATAATTTATTTTCATAAAAATCAGCCATGGTCATCTTTGATGAATCATTAATTTGTGATCTTATGTCAACAAAATGCATTTTACTGCATCTTCACAGTTATCAGTGCACATTATGAAAAACAAAGGAGCAGGTAATAGACACTAGTGGCATCTATTAAAAAGCTGATAGTAGCCCGTTGAGAACATACTTTTTGGTCCATACAAGTTTGGCAGTTTTCTCACATCACATTTGAAGTTGTTCTGCTGCAAGTGTGTGCTTTAAAATCAGTACATATATCTTCAGATAACAAGCCAATAGCTTCAAAGTTACAACATTTTAAGTATATAAGTGGGAGCAACAAATCCAATCCCATTTCAGATAGCAAGGTGCCCAGATCTGAGTCACGGTTATGAAGGTCTCAATGCTTCCATTGCTCCCTTAACAGTAACTACTAAGATCAATGCAATCCATCCAAAATAAGAGAAAGACCCTCCCAACTCAAGTATGAAAGATATGACATAATAGTTTCATAATAGTATTACATTATTATAAGATTAGTTTCAACGCTAATTTACAATATGACATTCACACATGCTACCAAAATAGTGAACTGGAATAAGAAAAGAAGAAACCAAACCAAACAGATTACAAGGAGAATAACTGGAACCAAACAGACTTACATAGGCTACTCCCGATGGCTCAATCATATATAGTTGGGGCCCATCTCTATCATAACCTCCAAGGATAACTCCAGATCCAAAAGGCCTGCAGGCTTACAGATAACTGTCATGCTAAATGCAAAAACAAAGCCTAAATCTCAGTCCACAATTCCAAATTCAGCCATGCAAGAGATTCCTCGTGATACTCTCTCAAAATCATGAAGAGAAAGATAAATGATACTGCATAGCTCTTTGATGATAGACTCGAAATTCTGACCTTAACCACCAATATAGTGTGCACAAATGCACATAACTGGCAACACGTTCACAAAGTTCCTTAATAGGGATCGGCTCACCATAAGTGCTGCACGTGAAAGATATTAATAAATGAATTAACTCCATAGAAGTCCATGATCTGCATCTAGAAAGGATAATATCTTTACCATAGAAAAATTATTTTCTTTATCAATCAAGATGAAGGTTCATATCGAAGGAGTTCCTAAACTTTACTGGTGAGCACCAATATTAAAACTATCTATAATAAACCAGAAATTCATACTTTTCATAACTCGTTGCTTCTGATTTAGCACGAGCCACAATTTGCCTACCATCTGCTGCCAATCCAGCCACACCCTGAACAACATATTAATTTATGCAACAGTTAGAATTTGTTATAAAAAAGGCAAAATCATAGTTTCATTAAAAGGAAAACCAGAGCTGAAGACATATATGTTCAAACTCCCCCTCTCCATTTTTTCAGGTGGCTATCTGCAATTGCAATATACCCTTACCAATGCTATAATGACAGACAAATCCGTTGCCAGTGAGCCATTTTAAGACCTGACTACAATCAGCTTTCAACTAGAAATAACACTACTATTTTTAGCTACCACCAAAAACCATAACAAATTTCCATACCAATCTATGCTTGTACACAAGGTTAATGTAGTATTTACTATTTACTATTTAGCAAGGATCAAAGATACTTTGGAAATTGGCAAACATCCAAAAATCCACAAAAACGCTATCCATGATTCACATGGTAATCACATCTGAATCAGTCTCTGCCAGACCTAACGCCAGGTACATAAAAATTTACTAAATATCAACATAGTAGAATATATATCAAGATTCACTTGGATGAATTTAGGCCATCGGGAAGTAGGACACTGAATGTTATCTTATTCCAGAGCACAATCCAATTGCCAGAAGAGAAGCATTGATGTAGAATGAAATCCCAACATAGAAATATGCCACAGTAGTGAGATGGCTTCCAATCACAAAGATAGCAACCACAAGCCAAAGACTGCTCACAAGGTATTACACCAAAACTCAATGACATTAGTACCAGAGTGAGGGAGGATGCTATAGTAGATCAAACTAGCAGATTCGACTCAGGGTAGAAATGCCCTGTTTCAGACCTGGAACCATGTTTTCGTCATTTTACTCTATGCCAAAGAGAGCAAACTGTGCATGAACCACTTATAATGGGTTTGAACTGAGTCAGGATAGAACTCATAAACAGATTGATTTTACTTCTCTGGCATAAACCACAGGCCTGTTGCTATAACTTCAGGTGGCATCCAGTTAATATGGCAATATAAAGCTAGAACAATTGTACAACCAAGGGATTTATGTCATAAAAGATGACCAGGCTCAAGATTTTTTCTTAACACCCTTTTTCCAGAAATTCCAAAAAATATGGACAATGAAAGACTAACAGGTGTTGGGAAGGTCTTCAATAAATATTTCATCGACATATTTCAGGAATTCAAGAATATCTTCAATCAGATATCCATGAAAAGACGATAAATTGCTATAAACATTAAATAAGATGAAGAACGGTTCCATACCATGCCAGCATGATTGTGAACAGCATGAATTCTTCGATTGGATCCTTCTAGAAGCATTTTAGAAGCAATGAGCTTCTCCACCCCCTGCCATTCTTGTTCAAGAAGCAAACATTATGAGTTTTATTTTTCTTTACCTGATAGAATGTCATCAACATTAATGGAGATATAGAAGGCATCTTGAATAGATATAAAACAGAAAGGACAAATCAAATGATATCACTGTGAATGTAAAGAACATAAGGAAATGAAAATAAGACATGCAAGAAAGCATACCAAAACAATCCCATCTTTGCACTTTATGCCAATCACAGTTCTGCAATGCAGTGTAATTATCATAGAGACAAGAGTTATTTTTTTGGATTCAAGCAATTGCAAAAGAAACAGAACTATTTGACCAAAAAATAAAGGAAAATTTTTATACCCGCTATTATCGACAGCTTTTGTTGCATACTCTATTTGAAAGACTCGTCCATCAGGGGAGAATGTTGTAACTGACAAATCATACTGTCATTCACAAGACATATGTTAAAGGCATCATAAACATTTAAAGAAGAGTAAATACTATCACAGCCACAATCCCAACTAAAAAAGAGAGATCCTCGACTCATTATCAGCTCAAAGCCCACATCAAAACAGTAAATAATGTGCCCACAACATATATGCAGCTACCCTGTATTCAAAAAAAAAAAAAGAGTAGATTATGCATAACTGACCAAAAAGCAGTATTGGTGATTTCACACATACGAAGTATAAACAAAGGAGTGCATATAGCACCTTCAATTAAAAAAAAAGAGTGTACACTATTAGGACCTCAAATACATCTTCTCTGAAATATAGTAATTTAGATTTCTGGAAAATGGAAAAAGCAGAATTTAGATTTGAAAATGGAAATCCTGGGAAGAACAGTTGAGCAAGTCACCACAGCAAGTCTCTGAAAGAGATCAAAAGTAAAGGACAAAACACTTCTCCTCAGCAGTCACCTCCAAGAAACTGAAACTGACTGGGATTTGAATTGGGCACGTATTGGGCAAATCTGGGGGGACATAAACAGCTTCAAATCTGTCATCCTCAATGAAATTGATCCTGCCAAGAGAAATCCAGCAGAGAAGGCACCGGAAGCAAGTCCTTAGTTCACTAGCAAACCTCTGCCCTCCAGATAAAAGCCTTTTTGGAAGATCAGGTAGTCTCTGTTAGTTCCATGTATTCTTTTTGGTTTAAACACAAGAAAGCCATTGATATGGCATAGTATTGGTCTTGACAGACCATGGACAGTCTGGAATTTGATTATGTTATCAAGGAACTGTTATTAGTTTTTAGGTTGCCCGGTCTATGGGAAAATAGATAATCCAGTTTCTGCTGTGTATGGGACTGTAACTGGATTATAGATTTCCAAGTTATCAAAGACCTTAGATTCTTCCCACCTTTCTGGTAACCAGTAAAACAATTACTTTTTTCCAGCAAAAATAACCATATTGCAAATCAGTGAAGGTAGATGAGATTGACAGGGTCAGTGAAGTTGTATCAGGTGGATTTGTATCATCTATAATATCAGAACAGCACTGAAGGTAGATGAGATTGACAGGGTCAGTGAAGTTGTATCAGGTGGATTTGTATCATCTATAATATCAGAATAGCTAACTCAAAAGAACTGCCCTGATCATGGAATTTCTCCTTTCATGTGTAAGACTCACTCAAAAATTCTCTGAGCAAATAAATAGGGAATCAGGAACTTCAAGGACACCGAAAAGAGTAAACGGGTTCATTGTTTATAGAGGAAAGAAAGAATATGTAGTTTCAAGTTCGTGGTAGGTAATTCCATTGGAACTTTAAAGCTTGGAACTTTAATTTTGGTTTGGACTTGTATTATAAATAAGTCAAGGCCCAAGACACATATGGCAAGAGAAGTGCTAATATGAATGTCGCTATGAATCGGTTTGTATTTAGGCATAAACAGGAAATCACAAATTTGTGTAGCAGTTGCAGGAAATCAAGTTCAAATGCTAGAGCAAGCAAAGTTGCAACAAAATATCTTAATTTACTGTATCTCTAGACTTCACTAAATTTCTTTATGTGTTCTGTGCCAGGTATTGCAACTTTAATCATCAAATGCTCAAACTGGGTAGCCTTTTGATTTTTAAAATGTCTGCAGTGGCTTTCATGCACTTCAGTGACAATGGCTTATAACAAATCCAGTCTATATTAAGTTGAACCAAGTACTATCCTTCATGCAACACGCATCTGAAAACACATTTTGCTTTCTCAGAATTGATTGAAGGACATGTGAAGGTAACTTGTATAATAAAGAGCACTAGTTGTCTGTAAAAGACACATAATACATTAAAAATACTTTCATTCTGCAGATGAGGGAATGAATTCACCATTATCCATCACCATTAATAATTCAGTTTCCTCAGCTAATTTTAATCTACCAAGCTAGTTACCATATTATACAATCAATTCTTCCATGTGAGGGCAGGGAAGGGGTATGATCAGCAATAGAGAGTCACCTTGATGTGGTGGAATCATCAGTTCAAGCCAATTGTTCCACCAAGTTTCCGGGATGGGAGAACACATGAACAGGGAGACACACAGGGGGGACGTGTGGGAGTACCTCCAATTTTTAGGGAAATTCAAGGGGGGATGGGGGGTTCTCTCTCTCTCTCTCTCTCTCTCTCTCTTATATATATATATATATATATATATCAGAATTCAAATTCAATAATGAAATATATTGATTCATACATCAAAAATGATTCCGTGAAACAGAAATTGTAAAATATTGCATACATTGATTTAAATTCATTGTTCATTATTCTAGAATCTGATTAGTACTAAGCAAAAAAGTAGATACTAAAGTCTACAGACTAGAATAGTAAATTGAAATTACTCAAACTCAAAAATAGCAAAAAGTGACGAGTCAAAGACTTGGTCTAAGGTCATCAGCATCTAGAAATAGAAGATACTAAAGTCTAGAGACTGGAATAGTAAATTGAAATTACTCAAACTCAAAAATAGTAAAAAGTGACGAGTCAAAGATTTGGTCTAAGATCATCAGTATCTAAAGTCAAGACTCAAAAGTTGAAAATTAAAAATGGATAATGGATAATGAATCAATGTTATCAGAACTGCATTGGTGATTGAATCAGTCAAACCCAAAACTAAGAACTGGATTAAAAAAAAAAATAATAACAAAAAACCGGTCGACCAAAAAATACATGAATATTCAAATTTTGAAAAGAAATAAGTAAATATTCATGTGCATCCATATGAATCCAAACCATCATACACAAATATGCAAAGTTTCTCATATATATAGCAAGGGTGCAATTTTGTTTGGGTGATGGGTATAATTTTACAAGGTCATGACAGAGGAGTTCAATAACCAATGCCACCAACATCAAGGTACACAAAGGGCTTGGTGCTTTTGATTAAATGCTAGTTCCATACCCTCATACATGATAGAATCCAATGGAAACATTGTAATCCCCCCAATCCTGAAATCATGAAAACTGTTAAGTCCGTTGGATTTTGAGTGAGATCCAAAATTCTACTTTCTCCATATGAAATCCAATGAAGTAAAACCTCTCAAAGTTCTCGAGTCAATTAATGGTAATGTGAAAATCTTAAGTAAAAAACTTTTACTTTAAGAATTTAATATTACTTACATAGCATTAGTAGGGCTCTAGGGTTGAATATTAGGCCTCCCCACTCATAAATTATTGTTTTCAAGCAAAATTCATGGGAGACGCCTAGCACTTTTTGAGGGTGGACTCCCCACCGGTCGGTCTGAACCGGTAACTAGTCAAACCGACTGGTTAGCAAGCTCACCGGGTCAAACCGATAGAAAAACCTGGTTTGACCCACCATTTCGCCAAAAAATTGACCTAATCGGCCAATTTAGTATGTAATCGGTCGGTTTGTGGTCAAACCAGCCGGTTAGCTGCCATGGCTGCGGAGGACCCACGCAGCACCTTTTCCCAAGCGTTTAGGGTGTTTTGGAGGGAATGTGAGGGTTCTGTCCCTCCAAAAACACCCTCTCCAAGCCTTTAAAAGGCCCTTCTCCCTCTCATTTGTCTCACACATCTCATTTGGAGTATTTGTGAGTTTGATTGGGAGCTTGGAGAGTGTTGAGCTTTCGCTAGAGTAGTGGAACAACAAAGAGTTTAAGCTAAGTAGTAGTCATCATGCCTCCAAAAGCCAAGGATACTGCATGGGTTCATTGTGATATGATTGATGGCAAAATGATCCACAAATATTGCCAAAAATCTATTGGAGGGGGTATTAACAAGTTCAAGCAACACTTGGGTTGGGATAGGAGGCCATGTAAAGCCATGTGAAGCACCAAATGACTCAATAGGGCATATTAGGGCAGAATAACTTCTGAAGTTTGAGACTCAAGTCACTAAACCAATAGAGAAGTTTGTGACTCAAGCAGTTGCAAAGTTTAGGAGTCGAGACTCAACCAACTGAGTTTGATCATGATGATTGATGAGAAGTTTCAAGTGATAATGTTGATCACTATTATCATATATGTAGACTTGTCGTAGACCAGTGGCCCCATAGTTTGTAGGCTTTGTTTTTGCACTCTAGAGGCCATTTAGAGCCTCATTGCTTATGTATTTTGTCGATGATATGTATTGCACTCAGTACCATTTTGATATATTCACCTTTAAATGGTATATAAATGAGCAATCTTTGCATATTTTGTCTCTATTGGCTTGGAATCATGGTTTTAAATTTTAAAAATAGTTTTTTTCATTAAAATTAATTATTTAATGTATTTATTTAAAACCGGTTCATTTAGACCTAACTAATCCTAGTTCAACCGGTTCCGGTTCGAAAACCGATTCATTAGGTGGACCAGTGCAGTGACTGGTTCCAGTTTTTAAAACATTGGGACTCCCACAAGCACCCATTTTGGGAAAACACATCCCCCACATTGGGGAAATATTTCCCTTGTGCATCTCCCTAAGTTTGCCCAAAGGGGGATGCGAGGAAACATTTCCCCAAGCATTCCCCCCTGTCTCGAGAGTGTGGGAATCGTGGGGAACATGCCCCCCACCCTAGGGCATGAGTTCCCATGGAACACTAGTTCGAGCCTAATAATCCCTAAGCTCGATGTAAGCCTTTCTATTTTGCAATTTTTTCCCTCATTTGTCGTAAGAAGTTCAATGGATTGAAATGAGGGGATAGGAATGTCTATTCTCGAAGTGAGCTCCAGGCAGATATGAAGTAAGTGGATACTAAGGTTATGCCTAAAGACGATTTGTATCATCTTTTTCCACCAACAAGCTAAAGCACTTATGAATCTCATGTATGCAACATCAAGCAGTTCCACTTTTTCACCCTAAAAAATGCGATATGCAATGCACTAAAATGGTAAAAGGGCTTTTCTTTTAAGCCCTGGAAAGCAGTCATTGTTAGATTTTGGGCACTAGATTCAGTGCACACACACAACAGATCTAGTAACAGTCTCAAATTAACTTTAACCCAACTAATTAACTGAAATACACAGATGTGTCTAACTAGAAACAAATTATGCACATTGTAACTTATAAAACTAGCAATTAGATCATGCACAATAAACGTATTACACACAAGTTTTTCCCAATCAACAGTTCTTCATTAAATTCTTCTCAAAACCTACCCAGGCTCCCTTAATGGGACAATGGCCCTTGAGGAAACTACCAATGTTGTGAACATCGCGATCGAGATTAAGTCGGCAAGGGGAAAAAATCGTAAAAATCAGCAAAAAATCGAGAAAAATCGGCAAATACAAAAATATACATTTTTTTTTTCAATTTTTAAATATCTAAAGCATCTACAACATAAAATAAATGCATTGACACATAGATATGATAGAAGACGAAAAAAAAATATATATATATATATATAAGATGTGTAACATCATTTCTAGTGCTACATCATACATAACAATGAATCGTGTCATGAGTCATAATGTCATATACAATGAAATGAACCAAATAACTAATACTATTGATTTCCTCTGCCCCTCTTGTGAGAAAATGCAATAGTTTTCCCTCAAGATGTAGAGGGTGGTGGAGTTGGCAGTAAACTCTGTTGTGCTCTAGAAGCTAAAAAATTAGGAGCTACAGGAGGTAGACCACATCCTCTACTACTGGCAAGGGTAGCCTAGGTAGGTGGTGTCACCTCCTTCTCCCCCTGTTGCTCCTCCTCCTCCTTTACCCCCTCCACTACCTCCTGCTCTAACCAATCAGCAACAGACTCCATGAGAGGCCTCTCGGCCTCAACCCTCCATGCAGCAGTGGTGTCAACCCCATCCAATGAAATGGCCTCCATATCAAGTGTCCTCTCCAGTTGCCTCACCCACATTCAAAGTTTGTAGTAGACATAGACCATGTCATTAAGTCACTGGGACTCCAACCTATACAAGGGTCATAAAATAATAATTATAAAACAAATATTATTTAATGAATTCAAAAAATTAATTGAGAATTTGGAATATTTCAAGTTTTAACCTATTGCACTTCTTGGTGTGTATTTTTTCAAATACACTCTAGTTGCGCTCACATCCTGAGGAGCTACATGTTTGCTTGAGCACTCAAATGGCAAGCCTTGCAGATTGGGTACTCTACCACCATAGCTTCTCCGCCATGCATCTACAACAAAATTACAAATAAGATAAACATAAGAAAAAAATGAAATTTGAAAGTTGAAGCGAAGTATGAAGTTATGAACTTGAAGAGACAATGAAATTTGACACAAACTAAAAAATTCCTAGCATTTTAGTCTTCCTATCAACCACAACCATGTCAAAACTAAATGTGCCACCTGCCATTATGAACTTGAAGAGACAATGAAATTTGACACAAACTAAAAAATACCTAGCATTTTAGTCTTCCTATCAACCACAACCATGTCAAAACTAAATGTGCCACCTGCCATCCTATATATCTCCATTTCTTCGGAGATTTTTACATGTTCTACTAGAGATGGCACCATCCTCTGAACACAGGTGAAGAATCCATCCATGACCTCAGCATCAAATAAGAACCCACAAGGGTAAGCAAATGCGGGGTTCAGGTAGATCCTTGCAGCATGAATGGAACGATGGAGTGTGTTGTTCCATCGTTCATCAATCACTTCCCATAGGAGGAGTTGTTTCTGAAACCCCTCATCTCCCTTATCATCATAGTACATTCAAATGGATTCTTTGGCCCTATCCATGGCCTCATACAAGTAGCCCATTGCGGGCTTGTCACCATCAACTAATCGAAGAACCTTTACCACTCCCGCCCAAAAGCTTTCCTGGTATGAAACTAATCTGCATATCGTCTCTCCCTCTGGTTTGCGGCTAAATGCCAAAACACGCCATTGATCTTAAAGAAACATTCTCTTCACATCCCACATAGAATTCAAGAGGGATTGAAGAAATATGAAACTGGTGGCAAACCGTGTAATGGCAGGGCACACCAACTCCTTGTTGTTAGTGAATGTTCTCATCAAATGAAGCACAAATCAACAATATCTTTAACAATATGAGTCAACAATATCTTTAACAAAATGAATTTTTCCTATGTCCTCCAACATCAAATCAATGCAATGTGCAACACAAGGTGTTCAAAATAAAATAGGATGCCTCTCCATAAGCATCTTACCAGCAGCAACATAATTTGCAGCATTGTCCGTTATGACTTGGACAACATGTTCTGGACCCACCTCCAATATAAACACATCTAGCAAATCACATAATAATCGTGCATCTTTGATATGTGTAGATGCATCAATAGATTTCATAAACATTGTCCCCTTGGGACAATTAACCAAGAAGTTTATAAGGCTTCTACCCTTTTGATCAGTCCAACCATCTGACATCACAGTGCATTCTGCCCATGATGCCCTAAACTCCTCCAATCTCTTGGTGCAGTCAAACTTTTCATTTTGAAGAATGTGGCCTCTAAAGTCATCATAAGAAGAGACTTTGTACCCTGGGCCAACAATTGTAATAGCATCAACAGCAAGCTGGAAAAATGGATTATTCTTTGCAACGTTGAAGAGAATATCACTCCAAAGAAGAAACTTGCCCAACAACTTGTCAACTTCTTCTTTCTCCTTTTTTGTAATAATTGAAGAGATAGATGGTTGTGAACTAGACGTGGTTCTAGGAACAAAATATGATGATGCAGCTACAGGGTTGGTTGTAGATACTGACGCTGAAGTAGAACCAGTGCCACTCTCATATTCACCTCCTAACACTCTATTCCCAGCTAGTTGACTCTTCAGAGCTGACTTGGACAGTTTGGTTTGTTTTATTTCTTCCAATGATTTGAGGGCTCTTCGAATGATTTCCAGATTTGTATTAGTGCAAAGCCCTACCTCATGTCAGGGATTTGTGCAAGGTGCTACTTCAATCTATATACCCCCTTGTCATATGATGCCCACACAACTTGCAAGTCAAGTTTGCCCTGTCAAACCCTCCATCAGGTTCACCAAATTCCCACAGAGAGTCCAATTTCCTTGGCATGTTTGTAACTTTGTTGAACTCTTGAGTTTTAATGTAAGATGAAGTTTGAAGATGAACCTAAGGAACAAGAAAAATTGCAAGTTAAAAAAAATAAAAATAAAAATTTACATACAACACATTGAATTTTTTACAACAAAAAAAAACCTCGACTCAATGCAACAATAATGGAAAAAATGCACATTCAAACCCAAGCAAAAATGATGCAAAAAATAGAGCACAAGAAGAAATTAAACTTATAAATCTAACAATCAAGTTTTTGCATTTTTGACCAAAATGAACCCTCTCCACTCTATGCAACAAAAGTGAAAAAAAAACAATCAAATCCACTCAAAATCATTGAAAATCAATGAGTTATACAAACCCAAGCAAAACAAGAAAAAAACCAAAAAATGGCCAAATTTGGTGCCCATAACTCGAAACCATGCTTTGCTTATGAAACTTGGTTCAAACTCGAATTTTTCTTGCTTGGGATATTAAATTCTTTTGCTTTTCTCCTCTCTTGCCCTTGTAGATGACTTCCTCTCCTCCTCAACTCTCAAACTTGCCCACTATCTGAAAAAAATGACAAAAAAAAACCCTAAATCGGCTCTTAAAACGCATTGTTTCCGCCAGTCACAATTTTTTCTAGTTAGATCGCAATATTTTGGCAACTTTTTGAAAATAAAAAATTAAAAAAAAAAAAAAAAATTGCCAAAAAGAACACGGTTTTTTTAAATTACATATACAACAATTACCCTGGATCTAATCCAACAAATCAAGCCCCATAATTGTCTTCGATCTAGCTAATCTGGATCTCCTTTGCTGCTTCGTGCTCTAGCCTCGGACTCTGCATAACTAAGTATCTCACTCACAACAAACTTGCAATATTACTCATGCAGATCTCTTACTTTAGAGAATCTCTCTCTCAATGTCTCGTGCCCCTGTACATCTTTGTGCTTTGCTCGACCCTCTTGGCCCTACTTGACTCTCTTGCCAAGCCACATTCCACAAGCCCTCTTGGCCCTCAAGGGATCTAAGGCCTACTCGGCCTTCTCCTCCACAAGATGCTCTCTCGCCGACCACCACGTGCTCTCTGCCCTCCAAGGTCTGAGGCATACTCGACCTTCTCTTGGTAGAGCTCAAAGGAACATCTCGCTCCTCCTCCAAATCTACAAGTTGTCCCTGTTGTTGGTGTTGTTGCTCCTGTTGGCTCGCTCGACCCTCTCAGCACTTCTAGTCCTTCACAAGTCCTCTCGATCCTTCACAAGCTCTCTCAACTCTCTTTCCAAGCCATAAGACAACAAGAATGAATTACTCACCTTTATACTTATACTTCTCCAAAGGGTGTGTTGAAGAAAATGTAACTAGGTTCGGTTTTCATTATGACTTGTAAATATAATATTATGTAAAGAAAAAACACAATTATTATTATTCCTTGCATCATGAGTTTCATGAGCAAGATGTGTTTACCATAGGTCAAAGACATCTTCTTGATGTCTTTAGGATTTTGTGCCTTAACATAAGTATTATTGAAGTCATGTTGCCAAAGATCTACACTTCAATAAACAAGTGTCACTATCCCTTGCAAGTCGGCTAAATGAAGACAATGATCTCCTTGATAAGTCAACCCAGCTTATGGCTCACGTGTCGGCCTGATGTATGTCAATGCTAACCCATATATATAATGCATGAAGTGGCATCACAAAGACAAAACTTCAGATCATCTCTGAATAAGTAAGCGAAGAAGAAATACACAGTTAACCACAGTGACATACCTTCCTCTCAGTGAAGCTCATATACTAGTCTATCTCTCGTGAAGCTCAGAACACAATCTATCTCTCGGAGAAGTCATCTATCTCTCTGTGAAGTCATCCCTTGATGAAGCCCAAAACCTAAGTTATCTCTCCGTGACGTCTGTCTCTCGGTGAAGCTCGGATGATCTATCTTCTCTTGATATAAGACTGTCCTATCATTGCCAGTATAGTGAAGAACTCAACACACTGTCTCAAAGATTGTGTCATTCAAGATAAAGTGAAGAACTATTGTAGCCAAGAAGCAGTGGATTGTGATAAGAAGGCGAATGTATAAGGAGGCCGAAATCTGAAGGAGTGCAATGCCATAAAGACAAGAGACTATGAAACAAAGACCGAATAGTGCAAGGGATAGTGACAAACATATTGGAGGTAATCTTTAGTCAAAGTTTTGTCAAGGATCTTGGTATTCATCCACTAAACATCCATAAGAAGAGATTCAAGGGTTTTACTCTCAAGAGGAGAGGTTTTGCCATGGCTTGGAGCCAACATATTGGGTACTTGTTCTATTGTTGATCTTCTATTTTGATAATTGTTTCCACAACACACTAACATAACGAAGATAAATAAAGAAAGACAACACAAACGTTATCAATAAGTTTAAGAAGAATCACTAAGCCATGAATTGCCCTAGATTCTTCAACATGGTATCAAAGCTATGGTTCAAAGAGGGCATGAAGGAGATCAACTATATCATAGAAAAGTTGGTAAAGAGGTGTTCATCTTTAGCTGGACTAATCAAGCAATACTTCAAAACAGTATGGAGTAGATTATTCTCTTCCCAAGATCCAAAAGATTCAAGAAATGAAGGATTGTTCTCAGCTCTCTCCGAAACATTCCAATATGAAAACATATGGGTAATAGACAGCGGAGCTTCAAGGCATATGACCAGGTATCACAAGCAACTCAAGACCTTGTCTAAAGGAAAATCTTCATACTCAATGGAGCTTGGTGACAACAAGAGCTATCCCGTCAAAGGAATTGGGTCAACATAAATTGCGTTGGAAGGTGGAGGTAACATTCATCTCAACAACATATTATATGTTCCAGGTTTGTACAAAAATCTAATTTCAATTTCATATCTAGAAGAAAAAGGAGATAGAGTTGCTTTTATTGATGGTGAAGTAGTAGTTCGAGCTAAAGAATCAAGCATTGAAAAAGCTAGTCATTGGAGTTAGAGAAGGCAGACTATACATACTCTCATCTCAAAATCAAGCACTTGTCCACATCAAGATAAGCCCGTGTGAATTATGGCATAGAAGATTGGGCCATCTCCATTACAAAATTCTACCAACCCTCAATTCCATTGTAAATGGGATTCCAAATCTTAAAGAAGAACATGAAGGAGTCTGCAACAGTTGTGCCCTGGGAAAGAGTACAAAGAAACCATTTGCTAACAGCACATCTAGAGCTCAAGAGATCCTAAATCTCATTCAGTCTGATGCATGTGGACCTATGTCCAAATCTCTTGGAGGTCATCTATACTATGTTACATTCATCGATGATCATTCAAGGAAAACTTGGGTTTATCTACTTTAAACAAAGGATGAAGTATTCACAAAATTTCAAGAATTCAAGACAGAGGTAGAAAAACTTACAAAAAGAAAGATAAAGATGCTGAGATCAGATAATGAAGGTGAATATACTTCCAAAGAACTTACTGCTTTCTGTAAAGACTCTGGGACTAAGAGGGAGTTCATTGTTCCCTACAATCCTGAACAAAATGTAGTAGCTGAACGAAAGAAAAGAGTTATAGAGGAAAGTGTCAAGGCTATGCTCCATGATCAAGATCTACCAAAATTCTTGTGGGGAGAAGCAACAAAAACTGCAATATATATTCATAATAGAAGTCCTCACAGGTCTCTTGGCAATATAACTCCTGAAGAAGTATTTACTGGAAAGAAGCCTAGTATTGATCATCTCTGGATATTTGGATGTCCAGTATATATCCACATTCTCAAGGACAAAAGGAAGAAGCTAGATCCAAAAGCAAGAAGGGAATCTTTGTTGGATATAGCAACTCTTCCAAAGCCTACAAAATCTACATAAAGGAAGGACACCAAATAGAAGCAAAGATGCAATCTTTGATGAAAGCATTGCCTTCAAAAACTGCAAGGATCTCCCATCGGATTATGATGAGGAGGATCTCCCTATGTTTGAAGAGGAAGCTTCTAATGAAGAATAAATCTCTTACCATGAAGAAGAAGGTCCTAGTGAACCTATCACTATCCCTGAAGGAAGGAAAAGACCTTACTGGTTAACATCCACTATTCAAGAAGCGGAAGGTCACAGCGAACCGAACTTTCAAGGAAAGCAAGAAACCAAAAAGATACTCAGGAAGAAGCAGCCAAACATCAAAAATGGAAAGACGCAATGAATGAGGAGTACCAATCTATCATGAAGAATGGAGTTTGGGAAATTGTCCCAAGACCAGATGACAAGTCAATGGTAACCTCCAAATGGTTATATAAAATCAAGCACGCTATCGATGGAAGCATTGACAAACTCAAGGCAAGATTCGTGGCTCGAGGCTTCTCTCAAGAAGAAGGCATTAACTATGAAGAAACCTTTGCTCCCACAGCAAGGTACACCACAATCCAATCTCTGATATCTCTGGCAGCTTCCATGGGATGGAAGGTACATCAAATGGATGTCAAAACAACATTTTTGAATGGCACCATCAATGAAGAAGTCTACATCTAACAACCATCAGGATATGAAGTAAAGGAAAGGAAGACTCACGTTTTTAGATTAAAGAAGGCACTCTATGGCCTCAAGCAAGCTCCTAGAGCATGGTATGCCAGAATGGATGCATACTTGCAAAGATTGGGTTTCAAGAAAAGTACTGCAGATCCAAACCTTTACATCAAAATAGAAAATGATGAACTTGTCATCATACTTCTATATGTAGACAATCTTCTCATCACTGAGATCGAAGAAAGAATTCAAGAATGTAAGAAATTGCTGGCAGCAAAATTTGACATGAAGGATTTAGGACTCATCACTACTATTTAAGATGGGGCAAGTGGGGGGATGGAGCTTTATGGATCATGGATGCAAAGCCCCATCACTTGGCCCACTTGCCCCACACATGAGAATAATCTTGATGGTACCCAAAACATCAAGAATCATGAATTTAGTACCCTATGAAAGTCACTACAGGCAGCAGATGGGTCCAACCATCAAGATCTCAATTGTTCTATGCCGATTATGAGGAACAGTTAACTTTAGCTTTAAATGTCATGGTGTGTCCATAATTGCTCCCAATGAAGTAGATGTAGCATGAGTGTATTTATCAATGGCTGATTTCAGATCCTATCTATGCATTAAGTATTTTTGCTTGAGCGTTTTCGTAGAATTATCGCATCCATCTTTGAATGGGCATTTCAGACCAGACCATTAAGTAATTATGATTATGCCTGCAGCCATATGTGTCAGGAGCTTCAATAAGCTAAGTGTCAACACAAAGACAAGCATATAATTTTCAAGAATGGATGTCAAACTAGGAAAGCAATTCCATAGTTTGAGAATCTCCTTTAAGGAAGATTTGCAGTAAAATATTCCTGTGAAATGTGAGATTTGGTCTCTATATCAAACCAATTCTGGCTAAAAGCCTTAGTTTTTTATAATTGTAAATTATGCATCCATGGGGAAAATTACATTTGTTATAGTCATTAATGATTGCTATGCTAACACAACCACCATGTTATATGGTCAATTAGGTTTATCTCAGGAGGTCAGAGAAATGATTGTTATTCTCCCCACCGGGATTAAATTCCAGCAAGTGACATGATGAGCTTTGTTGTAATAGTTTCAAGCCTTGTTGTAGTCCCTCGAGGACTGAAACATGTATATACCTCATATGGAATATAAAGATATTTCGCATAGAAAACCCAAAAAAAAACACAACAAATGTTATATGGTACTTCATAGTCCAAAAGAATGAATTCCAAGTCTGAAACTCTCTATAGGCGAACCGAACTTGCCAGCAGCAGCCCACAAGCAGATGAAAAAGCTCACGCGTCAATTATAAAGGCCAAAAGCTAAAGACAAAAGGCTACTTGAGTTTTTTCTACTTTCAGACAAAATTCTCGTCCAATAAAATGCAAGATGTACGAGTGCCTAAACACAGACGAATTAGCCCTTTTCCTCTGTACAGTCCGATAAACTAAGGCTTTGAAGGACCGGGGAAAACAAAACAATCAATATATTTACATCTGTAGAATTGAATCGCACTTTACTCTATGCCATACTTGTAAGAGATGGAGCTTGCCTGACCAGGTAATTAACAGGTAGCTCTAAATGGTTGAACCGTAAACCATCGCATTGAAGGATGTTCCAGCTACCGCTTCTTACCTCGCCTAGAGTTTACGGTAACAACAACTTTAACATATATAACAATCTACCCCGCGTATACCAACAGGGAATAAACAAACTCTAACAAGAACAGCCAAAAAACCCTAAGTTTGTCGTGTAAGGAGACTTGAATGATTTAAGTACGGATGAAGCACAAAGGGGCTTGAAGCTATCCATTACAGTGAACGGCCTAGCTTACCCTAAACGTACTTAAACCTACCTAATATAACTTTAAGAGTCGATAAACCCTAATTTTTTTCGAAATGTTCAGAGGAGACTAGAAAATGGAAGTTATTTGAAGCAAATAAATTCAGTCCTACGTCCTGGTTATTGAAGATAAAATTACGCATGAAATGTGGCAGGAGCAGAGAAAAATGAGATCAAAAAAATATATATATATTAAATAAAACGCACCCCGGTTCCAATGCTACCCATATTGGTCCTGCGATCTGCTCAGCACGTGAAGGCAAAAATAGTTCTTAGTGATGTCGAGCTCCTAGGCTTCGGCTCCGAGATTCAGACGAGATACTCTGAGATTTCACGACTTACTTGTTCATCAAGCTTTCATAACACCCACCAACAACAGGCAAAAAGCAAAAGCGAAGAAGACCAGTAGCGTCCTGACACTCTGAATTTAAAATAAATATGTAATTTTCATTTTATTTCTGAGCGTCCTAAAAATTTAATAATAAAAGGTCAAATTATAAACGAAGTGTTTTGATTTAAGGTGTATTCGATGACTTCGTAGTCAAGTTTTATTTAGTTCAATTTATCAATGAAGTTAAATACTTTCGATATACATGTTTATGCTAGGTTTATTGAATTTAGGGAAGTATGTGAAAATGGTGGCATGTAATATTTGTTTATGTATAGTGTTATAATTTTTTTAATTTTTATTGATATGGACAAGGAAAGTGAAAAGTTGAATAAAGAAGTATATTCACTATGAGATCAATGAAATATTATGTTAGTATAAGGTATCTTGATTACTTTTAATAGGGTATGGGTCATGGTATATTAAAACTTATATTTTAAAAAGTAATGTACATTCAAATGATTTAAATGAAATTTGTAAAAGAAATCATCATATAGATTTGTTTTATTTTTATATATTTTAAGTGGGAAGAATTGACTTATTTTTTTAGTTTTTAATCCATTTGGATTCAAATTAATTTATATTAATTAATTAATTAATTATTAAAATTTGATTTTATAAAGGTGGGAGAGAATGTATTAATAAAGTTGAGATGAATTTAGGTTAGTTAACTATTAAAACTTAATTTTATAAAGGTGGAGAGAGATTGTACTAGGGGTTAAAAAGTGAAGTCAAGTTGCCTGAAAGTGCATCCAAGCTTATTATTTGGAGAGTATTAAAAAATTTAAATAGTCTCTGTTGTTGATATCTATGGTAAAGTTAGGGAATGATTAAAACGTTATAATATATTGGAAAAGGTGTTTATCTTGTGGATGGAGAAGATAGGCATGTCTAGCCCTTCCATTTTCTCACTTTCAATCCTAATATGTGTAGAGAATGAGAAGCATGTTTATCACTATTGTCAATTATGTGCAAATGGGTTGAGACATTGTAATAAGAGTGGTGAAACATAAGAGAATGGCATGTCGAAAACCAATAAAAAGATAAATATTAAGATGATTTTTTTTATGAATACAAGTTTTAAATTTTAATTTTGTTGATGATAATAATATTCTATCAATTATCTTCATCATTTTCGTAACACCCTCCTCCCACATCCACCCAAGTAAGCATGCTAACCGGGTTAAACATGAGACAAGAGGCTACTATGATCAGATTCGACCTCCTAGGTGACCTTAAGGAAGTGGAATCAACAGAACATCACACATAGCCATCCAACATCATCAACAAAACCCTCATGAGACAAGTTAGCCACTCAAACAGCTTGTCCCTGGGTCCCACTAATGTTCTGGACAATTTACGACTCAGTTGCTCTCATGATATGGGCAAGGCGGTGACCAAAGACCTAAAGTCGCTCTCATAGGCCTACATGCCAACGATTGTGGATGAAACTTGCCAATTCTATGTCAGCAACTCTGGGATTTGAGCCATTATTTCAAACCTAGAGCCCAGGCCACTACCCAAAATGGAATGAAAGCTTAGAATTAAGTAAAGTACAGGGAAATAATGATGCAAAAGTAAATAGCTGATCAAGGTTTTAACTAGACCCCTACTAGCCATGACAGGCATTTCATCAAACATATCATCGACATGTAACCTACAGGTGTAAACAACAAAGTTCAGTGCAGGGATCTCTTACTTATATGAGAATCGTCATGAACCATGGCTTCCTCGTGTCATTTGTTGCCTTATCTTTTTTTTGGTAGGTAAGCACCCACCGGGATTTGAACTAGTGACCTATTACAAGGAGTGCCTTAACAATCCACCCATTCACCGTCAATCCAAAGCCCCATGGGCTGTCATTTGTTGCCTTATCACTTATTAGGTCATAGATACAATATCCATTCAAATACAAGTAAAAACATGCTAAGAGTCAAACATAGTTGTTGCCATAAAATGAACATATAACCAACATAATAGGAACAGAATCACAATAAACATATCAACCATCAAAATCCATATATACACCAGTACATTTACACATGAAAATTAGTGGAATGAATTTCTCATTAATCAATGCAATGAACCGACCGGAGATGGGACAACCACGTTCCACCCGACCATAGATTGGCTGAGCCAAGTCTCTCTTTAGTCGATCAACCCCGTGCCATATTCCAAGCATGAATGTGGGGCTCGAACCAAGATAACTCAACTAGGGCATACCAGGGCTAAACCATCTCACCCTCATTAATAGAAACCAGGCTTTACCGTAATCCATCCCGAATCACTAGGCCAACACAATGAACACATCATAACAGGTTTTATCGTGATCTCCACCCGATCACTAGGCCAAACAAGCATGGATGCCACTAGATTTCTCCACCTACACCGTGAGGAATTTTCCTATCTCCTAGTCTCTCAGGCTTTACCGCAATCCAAACCGAAATCACTAGGCCCTAAACCGAGACCCACTCTCCAGGCTTTCCCACATATCCCAAACCCAAGATTACTAGGCCCAATGGAGAGAAAACCATGTATAGGATTTACCGTACATCCTGCCATTCACTGGCAAGGATTCCTAGGGCATCTGAGGAAACACAAAATCTGGCCTTACGACAACCCAAAATCCGATTTAGGGTTACTAGGCCATGTGTTCTATCACTTCAGAAATCCACCTCACTCACCTTCGAATCCATTTGACCAAACATGAGAACCCCATCACACCATGCCTATCTGGAAATGGGAAGGCTACGCTGGAAAACATTGTTACACCTAGAAAAACCCATGCCATGATAGAAAAGAACCACATGCAATGCCATGCATGCCAAATCTAGCAAGGAAAATACACATGCAAGTCAATATTTGCAATGAAGCCTGTTGTACCTGCTTGATCCTGCCTTTCCCCGCTTGATCTTTGCTTCCTCTTGCCTTCTTTGCCTTTTTTGCTCTAATGCCAAAGTGCTCCAAGAAAAAAACAACTTTAAGTATCAAAGAGTATGAGAGAGAGAGAGAGAGAAATGAGAGTGCTCCAAAATTTAATTGACAAAAGGTTACCAATGGATCCTCATAAGCCTGTTTATGAATGAGGCCTCTATTTTCTTCATTTTCCATTATTTTCCTTAATTTTCCTCCTCACATGCAACCTGTGACCTTTCACCTCCGTTTTCTCCTAATTTCCATTATTTTCATAAATAATTGTACCAAAATGCCATTTTGCCTTTCCAAAGCCTTAGCCATTGCCTTTGGCAATTTCCTTAGCCATAAACAACCAAATGAACACCCCCTAGGATGTCTTGCCCAACATTCAGCTTGGAATAAGTGTCCCAGTCATTCGTGGTTATTGTTTTTAACATTTATTACATGGAATTTTCACCAAGGTTGTTACAATTTTACTTCTTTTTTTTCTTTGCTCCCGTTTGCAACCCTAGAAACCCTAATCGATCCCCTTATGTGTCTATGGCATGGCCTTCCCAGAGGGACCTCCTCCCCCTCCATTGGATGATATGACGACCTTTTACACCTTGATCATGTTTCTTCCCAAAAATATCGAGGACCAGGGACCAACATTCCAAGTTCGTGAAAAGGGTGGAAGCCATTCCTTCAGTTGTGTTGCCATCTAGTTTCTGTCGTACTACTTTGGCTTTTATGGTTGGGATTTGGTCAAAAAATTTATTGGGATGTGGTCGTCACCGAAGTCCATGGAGCAATGGACAAAGAAAACCTGGAAGTCGATTATGAGAGGAAATTTGGGCATCTACACTCGTGGGAATGATTTCTTTGCTTTTCTATTCGAGCTAAAGGAAGACAAAGGAGTAGTTTTCATAAACATTCCTTATTTCTTTGGGACCAGGGGAATGTATCTAAACAAATGGTCTCTAGACTTTGACCCTGTTGAGGATATCCCCATTGTTGTTCTAGTTTGGGTGAAACTTCCTCAGCTTCCTCTCTCTTGCTAGAGTTATGATTGTCTCGGAGCTATAGGTAATGGAGTTGGAAATTACTTAGACATAGTTGAACCTAAGGGAGGTCAATTTGCATGTGCCAAGATATGCGTAGAAGTTGATTTAGAAAAGGTGCTCCTTGCTGAAATCTTCCTCACAATGGGGGATCGGAAACACTACCAAGTTTTGGACTATGAACAACTTCCCTACAAGTCCTAGATTTTCCATTAATATGGGCAATTTGCTCGGGACTATACAAAAAACCCAAGCCAATAAAGGAGACAATGTTGCAGAGCCCCAAGAATAGCAACAACAAACTCAAAGGAAATGAGGTAATAGGAGGAATGTGGTGATGAACAGAACCAACGCTCCTTAAGAAAATATTGTTGCCTCCTCTTTAACAAACCCTTTTGGGGCTTTGCAATCCCCCAAGGGGAATTAGTTGGAAGAACATGCTTAGGAAATACAACCCACTTCTCTTGTGGGTGGAAATGAACTCTAAACTCATGAAGAGGGTGAAATTCAGGAGTTGTCAAAGGATGTAGGTCCATAAGTGATTGGGACTTCTTCAATCCCTAACCCTAAAAGAGACATTCCATTTGTTGAAGGAGGTCATATTCTCTGTTGAATTCTGTAGTCAAAATCTTCTCCCAAAGTTTTGGGTGTTCCTCAAGGCGGACCAAGAAAAATTATTATGAGAAACTCGAATTTGAATTATAGTGGGATAAACGAAGCAAGTAGTCAGGAAACTAAGAGCACCATTGAGAAATAGGGTAGGCACTCCAAAAAAGAGATTAGAGAGAATGAAGTGGAGCAAAACAATAAGTTGGGGAAAAAACCTCAAATGTATGATATATTAAGGTCCTTGAGGAATAAGGGCTCAGCGAGAACAGTTGAAGGAGGTATCAAATCTAAATCATCTCCTAAGAAACGATGAGCTATTATCATGGAATATACGGGGTATGGGAAGCCCTTCAAAATCCCTATTGGTCAAAGCTAGAATACTTTTTATGGAGAGGCTAAGCTAGAATACTTTTTAGAAGTAGAGAAACCCTGTATACTTTTTATTCGGAGACTAATCTAGAATATATTGAGCTTATGAATGTGACTAATGGTTTTTAGAAGGACAGTAGTGGAGTTGCATAAAACTCTCCGGGTGCTTCTTAGGGTAAGAAATTTTTGGGATAAATTATCCTTTTCCCTTATTGACAATCAAGAGAATTCTCACTGGATAGCCCTTATTTTGGAAAGGAATGGTTCTAAGGAAATATTTCAGGTAGTGAATGTTTATGCTCCAGTTTTATATGGCGAAAAAGTAGAATTTTGGGATAAGCTCATGTGACTCAAAGATGAACAATGGAATCAGGGTTCCCTTGTTGGAGGCGATTTGAACACAATTATTTTTACTTTCGATAAAAGAGGAGGAAATGGGGTATGTGACCTTTTTAGAGAAAACAATGAGGATCTCATTTTTGAGTGGGATATAATTGATATCAAATGCAACAAAGGTAAATACACTTGGTTGAATAGGAGAAGTGGCTCTGGTCACATTGTGGCTCGTCTTAACTGCATTTTAATCCATAACTCTTGGATTCTTCACGGATTAGACTCCTCTTCATCAATTTTGGCTTAGAGTAACTCAGAATATCATCTACTTTTGCTAGAGCTAGGAGAGACGGAAGACCTAGGTCTTATTGCTTTTAGATATAACCCTAGGTGGCTGAAGGAAGAGGGAGTTGTGGACATCATCAAACATGATTAGACTTCCCGTATTTGTGGTTCTCGGACCTATGTTTAGGAATTGAAATTAAAGTATGTCAAGCAAGCTCCGAGAACTTGGAAAAAGGAGGTTTACGTTCCTCCTAGTAAGTAGAAAGTCGAATTAGTAAAATAATTGGAGCAACACTTGACAAGTATGGAAAACAATGAAGTTGAGGATTGGGACCTAGAGAAGGAAAAGGAAATAAATAAGTATATCTTCCAAGAAAATTGGAAAGAGGAGGAACTTTGGAGGCTTAAATCTAAAAGCATTTGGTTAAAGGCAGGTGACTAAAACATGGCATTCTTTCACAAACAATCAAAAGCAAGGGAACTAAGAAATAGGGCAACAACGATTACTCTCGAGGGCAAAGAAAAAAAAATCCTTCCCTAAAATAAAGGCAAAATCCTTCCCACACTTCCATGTCATATATTCGTCAAGAAACGAGATGGATTCTTGTAAGGCTGAAGAATTTTTGTCCACGTTTCTTCCAGAGATCTCTGACTCAAAAAATCTCCAACTCATTAAAGAGAATGATGAAGACAAGGTGATTGAGGCGCTACGGTCAATGGATCTAGATAAAGCTTTTGGCCTGGATGGCTTCCCTATTAGCTTCTATAGCGCTTTATGGCTTATGATTAAAAATGATCTGGTTATAATGTTAAGTTGGTCAAAATGCAAAGGCAAAGTTGGAGGGGCATAAACTCATCCTTTCTAGCCTTGATTCCTAATGATTCTAATCCAATGAATTTCTCTCACTTTCGCCCTATTTCATTATGCAATGCCTCTTATAAAATCTTATCAAAAGTTATAGTAGGCAAACTAAAGACAATTTTGGCGAGAATAATCTCTAAAAACTAAGGGGGATTTCTTCAACAAAGACATGTTATGGATAACATCATTCTAGTGCAGGAGGCCATTCACTTGAGTAAGGAATATGGTGAGCTAGGTTTTATACTAAAGTTGGATATGGCCAATGCCTTTAACGAGGTAATACATCCTTTCCTCTTTCTCATTCTGGAAAAGTTGGGTTTTTGTAGAGAATTGATTGTTTGGATTAAAGCTTGTATTGTGTCTTTGTGGATTTCCCCCTTCATCAATGGTAGACCCACATCATTCTTTAAAGCTTCTGAAGAATTTCCGCAAGGTTGATTGCTCTCTCCCTTGTTGTATATCATTATGACAGGAAGTCTTAAGTATAAATTAGATAAAGGTTGAACAAATGGGTATTTGTCGGGAATCAATATTGTTGGGAATCAATATTGCTAGGAATGTTAAAGACATCAATCACTCATAGTTTGTTGATGATACAATTATTTTGGAGGGAGCATAAAAAATAATAGCTAAAAGGTTCAAGGTAATATTAGATGACTATCTAGACCTTTCGAGGGGTTCGGTGAATAAAAGGAAAAGCCAACTTTATGGGTGGAATTGTTTTGACTCAACCTTGCAAGAGATAACTTTAGCCTTGGATTTTCTAGTTCATCTAGGTTGGAAATCCTTCAAATACCTAGGAGTCCCAATTTCTTTGGGGATCTCCTTGAGGGAATATTGGGAGGAGATTGTTCATAAATTTAAGAAGAAAATTAATTAAATATAGTCGGAAAAACTATTCTAATCAAATTCGTTTTATCAACTCTTCCGTTATATTTGTGTTTTGGTCTCCTTGCTCCTAAAAGCGTTCTTAATCAAATTGGTATAATGCTCAGGAATATTTTATGGCACAGGGGTAAAAACAATGATAACATTTTTTATTTGTTAAATTGGAATATAGTTTGCCTCCCAAAACATTGTGGAGGGTTGGAAATCAAAGATCCAATATTCACGAATTTAGCATTGGGGAAAAATTGTTTGGAAGTTGATTTCAGATTCCAAAGAATGTTGGAAGGAGACATTTCTAAAGAAATACTTCCACAAATCTTGTTTTCTCATAGCTAAAAAAGCCAAGTGGAATGGTGACGACTCCAATATATGGAAGCTTTGGAAGGTTGTGACCCCTTTAATAATCAAGAACCTGAGATGGCATGAAATGAATGGGGCTCAAATCAATCTCTCGAAAGATAATCTTCTTCCAACTGAAATAAGTAATGGCCAAATTAAAATCAATGAACTCATTGAGTGGTTGTTAAGGAAAGGCATTGTAAGATCAAAAACCATTTCCACATGGCACAAGTCTAGTGTTTGGAAAGGGTGGGATTGTCCTAATCTCCCAGAATATCTTCACAGTCAGTGGGTTTCTCTTATCTCCTCTCTGAAAGGCCTTGCTCCCACTTATTGCGGTTCTATGGATCTGTGAACATGGTAGCCTAATGAACCCCTTCATTACTTCGTCAAGGAAGGGTTCATCTTATTACTGTACAAGCTCCCACACCTTGCTCCCTTGAAAATTTGGAAATAGATATGACATAATTAGCCTCTCCCTAAGGTAAATTCCTTTTGTTGACGGGAACATTCATGGTCCTTCATGGTGCATTCTCTACAAATCTGAGGAAGAATCTATTCCTCATTTATTTCACCATTGTTCCTTCTCCTTATCTTTTTATAAATTGGCATTTAAAAAAGTGCATGTCGTAAACTTCATTCCTCTCTGTTGGCAGGATATGTTTGAAAATTGGAAAAATAATCTCCCTAGTGACAGAATGCAGTCTTCTCTTGTTAATCGAATTTGGGTGTCTCTGCCAAAATTCTTGTGTTGGTATAATTGGTTAGAAAGGAATAAGTCAATCTTTAAGGAAGAGCTCCCCTCTCTTCATCACATAGCCACGAAAGTCCTTTTCCTACTTTTTGAGTCTATTTCAGCCAAGGCATCAAAGCATCGGATGTAGAGGAGTTATCTTTAGACGAGAGGAATTAGATAGATATCCCTACTCCTTCAGGTTAGGTTGTCAGCTTCAATCCCCGCCCAAATGCTCCTAAAATCCTTCACCTAAGAATGGGAGTCGTGGAAACCAAGGGGGTGGTAGGAGTGGGAGGGGTGATATTCAACCCCAAATAATTAGAGATTAGATTTCCTTAGGGATTGGGCATTGCATCAAATAATCAAGTTGAATTATTGGCATTATGGAAAGGTCTGGACATCGCCATAAGCAAAGAAGTAAGGAGATTAAAGATTCTTGGGGATTCAATGATAGTCGTAAGGTTGATCTCCAAATCGAAATATGAAAGAGGTTCTTCCATCGCAGTAATGGCAAAAAGGATTGTGTTGCAGATAGATAACTTGGAAGATATATATATATATATATATATATATATATATATATATATATATATTATATAAAAAATAATTTCTGATTAATTCGAAAACAATTCTCAAAAAATAGAATGATCAATAAAGCCTAAAATATGATAATTTTGGTTATTATTTAATGCTTATGGATAAACATTTTATTGTTATTATAATTAAGATATACTCAATAATGTTGATAATTATATTAAACAATTTGTAAATTGGGGTTGCCTTGGGTGGAATGGTTCTTCTCTTCCCAACCCAGTTTCTAATCCCGGCTAGTGACATTATGAGCTATAATACCTTGATAAATACTGTTGTAATGACTTTGTACCCGTGAATTTTATTCTATTGGATTCAAGTCTTGTGAACTTTTAATATGTGGGTTGGCCTCATACCAACAACCTCACTCTATCCCTCGGGTTGAGAAGGGAATCAATTTCTTTCCTCAAATAATAATAATAATAATAAGTAAATAATTACATTGAACAATTTAAAATAATAATATTAATAAATAATAACTTTGGGAAGAGAACTATAAAATTTAAGAATATGAGAGATGGAAGATCCATACTTTTTCTTTTAAAGGTCACTTGGATACACTCCTATCACATAACACTTCAGCCATCTAAAAATGCATGAGCTATAAAATCACATAATAATGTTAATAATTATAATGAACAATTTCAAACAAACCCAAAAAAATGGGGAAAAAAACTAAGATAATTAAGGATATAAGATATGAAAGATTCACACATTTTAATTTTAATTTTTTATTTTTACTTGGAATGCATTCCCCTCACATGAAACTTCAATTATCTAAGAATAAATAAGCTATAAACTCGCATAAGAGAAAGATATGTTCACCAAATCTTAATAACCAAGAGCAATTAACATGTCTCTTGTCGCTGTCTGCTCGCCTTAAAAAGCCTCAAAGTCAGAAATTTGTGACAAGGTAATGTGTTTAGGGACATCAAAGCAATTATTGGTTGAATTACAAAGAAGTTTATCAGTTAAAGAGGGGCTTGATATTCTAAGATGGGGTAAACAAGGCATTTATTTTGGTCAAACTGGTTTATAATCTAATTGTATACTACCATCACTCAAGCATATGGGGACCTAGGTAGTCAAAAACATTCTTCTTTTTTTTTTTTTTTAAGCAATTAATAGGGACAATGAACCTTAACAAAAATAACATCTATAAGAGAGGACTCATGGCCCATCCCCATATATAATGTGTTTAAATGACCTAAAAAATTTGGACACTTACTCATCAATTGCCCATGTTTCCAACCAATGTGGCAATGGACACAACAAGGATGATAAATAATATTCCTTGATCAAAAGATATAGCAAAATTCACATTCAATTAACCAAAATGTAACTTTCAAATCTATGGTGGGGACTAGGATGTTGGGAATTATGAATTGAGAAATTGGAGACTAAACATTATTGCACAAATATATAATATATATATATATATATATATATATATATATATAAATATAATAAAAAAAAAAAAAAAAAAATAAAAAATAAAAAATAAAAATTGCGTTGAACACTCTGTTATCTCAAAGTGATAGTACACATAATAATACATGAAGCTTTGTCTCAAGATATATGAACTATTTATATCACACAATCATCTAGTTGAGGAATTATCTCAACCATGAACTAATCTAGGAAGCTAACTAGTTGGAGAATATCTCTCAAACGAGTAAACAACCTCTTAAATACTAGGAACAAACTCTTCTAATAAAGATCAACTGTACCAAATAATGACCAATAATCTTAATAATCCACAAACAAGATCAAACCTATGACAAGTAGGAGCTACATATTCAAATGTTCCCCCTTAATGATAACTTGTCTAAATCTCCATCAGTAAAGATCTTCATTAATATGTTGTCCTCTATAGTACATGATTCACTATGAACTGAAGTACCTCCTAATAAACAATGTTGATGTTTGGTTCAACCTAACATTTACACATCAAACATCTATCATGCAAACATTACCAAAATATTGGTGTCCATATAAAGGAACAACCATCCACTAGAACGCATGGGTAACCAGCCATTGTATCCATCAATCTAGTAGGATGTCCCTTTGTGTATATGTTTCACTCGACCATCCTTGAATCACCTATCTCCATGCATGTACCTTCTTGTTTTATTTGAAACCAAAACAATCTTTTAAGACAAACCTAATTATTTTACGATGACATATATCACGAGGTAGTACTCGGTAACAAAGGTTGTGATACCAAATTAGAAAAGTGGAGGGTAGACATTATTGTGCACATGAAATTGTGTCAAGCATTATATTATCTTAATGTACTAGTACACATATAAATACATTAAGCTTTGTCTCAAGATAGACAAACTACCTTGATCACACAATCATCCAATTGAGTGAATATCTCAACCACATACTAATATAGGAAGCTAATTGTTTTGAGAACATCTCTCAAACCAACTAGATCTAACCACCTTCTAAATACTAGGACTTGACTCTTCTCGTAGGCAAGTAGGAGTTACATATTCAAATATTATGTCCCATATGGTGACTTGGAACATTAGGTTAAAGTACAATATATACACAGTTACAATGTCATAAATTTGTGTTGTTGTAGCCTGCATAACCTTGAACCCATGTTCTTTGTAACAGTCTAAAAATAGATATCTAATTAACTTTTCTAGTTAACATTAAATTTAAATCAGAGTGGCACTTACCTAGCCAATTAAACATGTAATTAATAAATGAAATTCAACTATGAATAGTGCTTACCTGTGGTAGGAGTAGGCTTACCACAACAAGGTTTTGGGGACGACTCTCTACCCAACCGTAGGCTCAATTGTGCAAGGATTTGCTACAACTGGCCACCCCGAGCCCTCAATCAACGTACTACTGCCAGTGACTCCTATGTCTTAGAATACCATTCTCCCAAGAGAATGAAGGATAGAATCTCAGAAAGATGGAATGCAGGAATCCTCTCATCTTCCTCACCATCTATTAAATAGAACAAACATTGGAAGGGGAACCACATGCACACACTCCATGTGTCTACATGCAACTTTATTTTGATTTTTAACTTTCTTGTTTTATTTCTTTACTTTTCTTTTAAGTTTTAGCTTTATTGTTTTATTTCCTTCTTTTTGATAGTTTTTTTGTTTTATTTCTATTTATTTTTATTTAGAGCTTTAGTATGGTTGTTACTATTTAATTTTATTATTTTATTTATTTTCCTTGTATATATTTTTAATATCATTTATTATTTAACATTTGATTTATTTATTTTTATTATTTTTATTATTAAGTGATTTATTTATTATTATTTATTATTAAGGGGAGGGATATTACATTCTTCCTCTAGTATGCCATGCATAGGTATTATAATTATGTCAATGTCGCATTGGGGGAGTGTCAATTTGGCATCACTACAATTTTTTTTAAAAACAAATATGTTTCTTTGCATAACATAAGCATCGTGGTGTTCATCGATCTTGCATCAAGTGCATTCAATGTGCATAAATATTATAAATGCCATGTTGAAAGTGCATCGTAAGCATCAAGTTAGCATTGTTAAGTTAATGTTTCTATATCATGAATATTTCGACTTGTTAAAAAAAAATTGTTGCCAGGAAAAACAATGATGCAACAAACGTACAGATAACTTAAACTCTTTCCACATATTAAAGTATTTTACAAGTTTTACATTTTAGTTTGGCCAACCTGCAAAGGAAATTTACATAGTGGATAAAAAATTGTTGCACTCATAACAAGCAAAGCATGACAAGGGGGACTTGTTTCCAAAGAATATTGCAAGTAGACAAATAACTTAGGCAACGTGGAAAACATTGCAATAAAATATACATGTCTTATAATTTCCATGTGTTTTGTTTTATTGAAATGCAGTACAACACACATATTATGGGAATACTCAATGTTGCAAATAAGCATAGCATGCAGAAAGCCATCATTGTACAAGGACACAAGCAACAAGTGAAGATCAAGACAAACCCCGACAAAGAATATTGAACAAAAATATCATTAGAGGTTTAATATGTTTCACAATAGAAATGTCCGCTATAAATTCATAAAATAAATAAATAAATATATGCAATAATAGACCTTAAAACTAGTTTGCCTTTGAACATTTATAAAATCCATATCTTGAGTTGGGGTGAACTATAATATAACTACAAAGCACATGGGAGCTTCTTGCTACAAACAAGCATTTCAAGTTAAATTTTACATTTTTAGAAGATCACAAGCAACATTAACGAAATTGGCAAGAATTGTGGAATCACACGCAACACAAGACCTAGAAGAAAAAGCACATCCAACAAATAAGATGCAAAAACATACAAGCAAGTGGAAGAATGCAAACATCATAGAAAGGTACAATCATCGTGGTACACAAATGTGGGGTGGTCAGTTTGCCTCTTGCTTGTTTATTTGGTAGTTCACTGTCAGGAGGTTGGGTGATGGCTTTAATGGAGCAAGAGGACCTGCTGGAAAGTTTGGTGTATCACATAAGGGGTAAAAAAGGCACTTAATTCGGTCAAAATAGTTTATAATCTACTTGCCATCACCCAAGCATACATGATTAAATTTGAATAATATGGGGACCTTGGTAGTAAAAAACATTCATTTTTTTATAGCAATTACTAGGGATGATGAATATTCAAAAATAACATTTATAAGAGATGACTCATGGCCCATCCCAATATATATGTGTTTAAATGACGTAAAAAAATTGGACACTTACTCATCAATTTCCCATGTTTCCAACCAATATGGAAACAAACACAACAAGGATGATAAATAATATTCCTTGATCAAAAGATATAGGAATGTTTACATTCAATTAACCAAAATGTAACTTTCAAATCTATAGCGGGGACTACGATGTCGAGAATTATGAATTGAAAAAGTGGAGAGAAAACATTATTGCATAGACAAAAATGTGTTGATCACTCTATTATCTGAATGTGGTAGTGCACATATAAATAGGTGAAGCTTTGTTTCAAGATATACAAACTATCTTGATCACAAAATCGTCCAATTGAGGAAACATCTCAACCATGCACTAATATAAGAAGCTAACTAGTTGGGGAATACCTCTCAAACCAACAAACTACCTCTTAAATACTAGGAACAAACTCTTCCCATAAAGATTAACTCTACCTAGTAATGACCAATAATCTCAATAATCCACAAACATGATCACACCTTGGACAAGTAGGGGCTACATATTCAAATACTTCCCCTTAATGATAGCTTTCCTAAATCTCCATCAGTAGATATCTTCATTAATATGTTATCCTCTAAAGTACATGATCCACTATGAACTGAAGTACCTCCTAATCAACAAAGTTGATGTTCGATTCAACTTGGCATTTACACATCATACATATATCATGCAAACATTACCAAAATGTTGGTGTCCATATAAAGGAACAACCATACACTCGAATGCATGGGTAACCAACCACTATATCCATCAGTTTAGTAGGATGTCCCTTTGTGTACACGTTTCAATCAACCATCCTTGAATCACTTATTTTCATGCATGTACCTTCTTGTCTTATTTGAAACCAAAACAATCTTTTAAAACAAACCTAACTATTTTATAATGACATCTATCATGAGGTAGAACTTGATAATAAAGGCTCTACTATCAAATTAGAAAAGTGGAGAGTAAACATTATGGCACACATGAAATTGTGTCAAACATTCTATTATCTCAATGTACCAATACACATATAAATACATTAAGCTTTGTCTCAAGATATACAAACTACCTTGACCACACAATCATCCAATTGAGTGAATATCTCAATCAAAAACTAATATAGGAAGTTAATTGTTTTGAGAACATCTCTCAAACCAACTAGATCTAACCACCTTCTAAATACTAGGACTTTTGACTCTTCTTGTAGACATGTAGGAGTTACATGTTCCAATATTATGTCGTATATGGTGACTTGGAACATTAGGTTAAAGTGCAATATATATATAGTTATATTGTCACAAATTTGTGTTGTTGTAGCCCTCATAACCATGAACCCATGTTCTTCCTCTAGCATGTCGTGTATAGGCATTATAATTATGTCAATATTGCTTTGGGGGTGTGTCGATTTGGCAGCACTAGTTTTTTTTTTTTTTTTTTTTTTTTTTTTTTTTTTTTTTTAAATATGTTTCTTTGCATCACATTGGCATCGTGGTGTTCATCAATCTTGCATCAAGTGCATTCAATGTGCATAAGTCCTATAAATTCCATGTTGAAAGTGCATCATAAGCATCAATGTAACATTGTTAAGTTAATGTTTCTATATCATGAATGAATGAATGTTTCTTTGCATCACATTGGCATCGTGGTGTTCATCAATCTTGCATCAAGTGCATTCAATGTGCATAAGTCCTATAAATTCCATGTTGAAAGTGCATCATAAGCATCAATGTAACATTGTTAAGTTAATGTTTCTATATCATGAATGTTTCAACTTGTTAAAAAAAACAATGATGCAATAAATCTTACAGATGACCTAAACTCTTTCTACATATTAAAGTATTTTACAAGTTTCACATTTTAGTTTGGCCAACCTGCAAATGAAATTCACAGAGTGGATAAAAAATCGTTGCACTAATAACAAGCATAACACGACAAGGGGACTTGTTTCCAAAGGATATTGCATGTAGACAAATAGCTTAGGCACCGTGGAAAACATTGCAATAAAATCTACATGTCTTATAATTTCCATGTGTTTTGTTTTACTGGAATGTAATACAACACACATATCATAGGAATACTCAATGTTGCAAACTGACATACCATGCAGAAAGCCGTCTTTTTACAAGGACACAAGCAACAAGTGAAGATCAAGACAAACCCCAACAAAGAATATTCAGCAAAACCGTCAATACGATTAGAGGTTTAATATGTTACACAATAGAATTGTTTGCTATAAATTAAAAGAAAAAACAACAACAATAAAAACATCACCAATATATGCAATAATAGACCTCTAAAACTAGTTTTCCTTTAAACATTTTATTAGATCCATATCTTGAGTTGGGGTGAACTATAATATAATTATAAATCACATGGGAACTTCTTGCTACAAGTAAGCATTTCATGTTAAATTCTACATTTTTAGAAGATCACAATCAACATTAACAAAATTGGCAAGAACTATGTGGATTCCAGACACCTTGCTATAAAGATGGGTGAAAACAACACAATGAAAGTAATAAAGGAACAATAACAACATGCAACACAAGACCTAGAAGAAAAGGCACATCCAACAAATAAGATGCAAAAAAATACTAGTGAGTGGAAGAATGCAAACATCATAGAAACGTATAGTCATCATGGAGCACAAATGTGGGGTGGTCAGTTTGCCTCTTGTTGGTTTATTTGGTAGTTCATTGTTGGGAGGTTGGGTGATGGCTTTGTTGGAGCAAGAGGACTTGCTGGAAAGTTTGGTGCATCACAGAGCAATCCAATGAACAAATTGATCTTCAAGATAGGAATCCATGGGAATTAAATTTGGTATCCCAAAATTATAATGCCACAAATAGACATCAACAATTGGAGTAGGTAAGGTTGGAACAAAGGAAATTATAATTATTTGTTTGCAAGCTATCTTTTGGTAAAATAACATTAATACATGAGCTTTTAGAAGGAGAATGGAGGGAAGAAAAACCATTAAGCAATGAGAACATAATCTTAATGAATCATATGCACAACAACACGCATCGAACATTTCACCTAGGGAATTATAATAATGTCAATTATGTTAAAAACTCCATCAAACTCAACAACATCAAGCACTAAGGTCTATTCTTTCAAGGGTTCAAGTTGAAATTCAAATACCTTTTCTCATCCATTTTTGATAAGGAAAATAATCAATAAAACATACAAATACCATAATGAAGAAGAGTGTGGATGGCTTGCAAAGAGAAAGCCATAGGAAGACAGGGCTTAGCTTCCTAATTCATTTTGTATCATATTCCCAATGGAGGTGGTGGAAGGGTAAAATCCCCTTGGAACATGGATTTTTTTTTCCCTTGCAACTATGGTGCATAGCCACTAAAAGCATGAAAGGCAATAATTTTGTCAAGAGGAATATAAGGGAAAGCAATGCGCCATCCTATGAATAGAATGACATGAACAAACATCCTTGATTAAATTAGGTAGATTCAAAAGAAGGGAACCTGAAAACATCTATTTTACAGAAGGCATGTTGAATTGCATAAAAAAATGCAAGGATAAAACAAAACCACATCTAGAATATTTGTATCAATAATGTTGTTGTAACACCATCCTCCCACATTTACCCAAGTTAACTGATTTGTTGGGTTAAACATGTGACGAGAGGCTACTATGATGTGATTCAACTCCCCATGTACAGTTAAGGAAGTGGAACCGATAAAATAAAACCATTTTGACCTTCTGCACATGCTATAGAACCTTCAAGAGCCAACCAACCTTTCCAATTTTCCAACCCCCGAGACAACTTGACATTTCACTGATCTGGACCCTCAGCCACTCCCATGACAAGCCATGCATGCGACTGATGCCTTCCATTCGCTCCCACAACAAGGCATGCCAGTGACTTGGACTTTTTCAGCTAGTTATGAGACAACGACCCTGAATTTTGTGCCACTTTTTAAGGGCCAGGACTCAGGCCACCACCCAAAACTTCATGAAACTTCCAGAAATGATAAATGACATTGGAACAAAGGTACTAATGGAAACACTAGATTAATGACTTGACTGGACCCCTACTAGCCATGATAGATGTTTCGTCAAATATGTCACAAATATGAAATCTACAGGGCACAACATATCTGAGCATAGGGGTATCATACTTATCTGAGATTCGTAAAGAAGCATTGTTGTCATATGACAATAACTGCATTATCATCTATTAGGTCATGTATTCATTATACTTTCAATTACTATTCAAAACATGAAGATGTTAGAAAATTATATATATTACGGAGCAATGGAACACATAAAATATTGCAGAAATATTAACACAAAAAACGCATAAAACAAGAGAGACACAGATATACGTGGTTCACCCAGTTTAGGCTACGTCCACCCCGAACAACCAGTCCTTCCTTTCTATTATCCAGCAAAATGAAGAGACACAACCTATAGCAGATCCGTTGTAATATCCTTTGTTTTCTCTCACAGTCTCACCTCTTTGTTTCTCACTCAGAGAATACATATCTATTACATAGTCTCAAATACAATGCCCTCATATAATGAGAGGGGTTTCCTTCTAGGGCAAAAAACCCTAAACTAAACATAAGTTCTACCATCAGATCATCCGCCTAATGAACGGCCCAGATTGACTAGAAATTACTATACTTTTACAAGGCAATTTTACATCTATT
>APFE030215147.1:134862-163491 GCA_000404065.3 Pinus taeda
ACAAGAGAGACACAGATATACGTGGTTCACCCAGTTTGGGCTATGTCCACCCCGAACAGCCAGTCCTTCCTTTCTATTATCTAGTAAAATGAAGAGGCACAACCTATAGCAGATCCGCTGTAATATCCTCTGTTTTCTCTCACAATCTCACCTGGTAAAAACTCATGCCAATGACAACAAGAGAACTAAATACACACATGGATGTACCATGCATGCCAAATATAGCAAGGAAATCACACATGCAAATCGATACCTGCATTTAATCCCATTGTAGCTGCTAGATGTTGCTCTTCCTTGCTTGATCTGTGCTTTCCTTTGCCTTCTTGGTCCTTTCTTCGCTTTCCTTGATCCAATGCTAGAGTGTTCCAAGAATGTTATAAGTGTCCTAAAGTGAGAGAGAGAGAGAGCTCCCAAAATTGAACGAACAAAAAGCTACAAACTGATCCTCATAAGCCTTTTTATTAATGAGGCCTTTGATTTCTTCAAATTTCCATTATTTTCCTCCTCATATGTAACCTGTGACCTTTCACCTTCCTTTTCTCTTAATTTCCATTATGTTCATAAATAAAATTTCAATTAATGCCACTTTACCTTTGCCAATTTCCTTTAGCTATAATAAACCAAATTATCACCCACACTAGGATGTTTCACCCAACATTCAACTTGGAATATGTGTTCCATGACCTTGGTTATTGTTTTTCCTTTATTAACTTTATTACATGGAATTTTGACCAAAGTTGTTACAAAACCCTCCCTCTTGGGGGAACACTGTCCTCGATGTTCAATGAAACCTACAACCAACAAGACTGCTGAGAAGCAAAACATACTTCCCATGGAGCTTTATTACTTAGCTCGATGCAATATTTACAATGATCAACCTGCTGAGAAGCAAACCAACATGACACATAACAACCATAACAACATGACACCCATACCGCTTGTTGGAGCTTTATAACACGGCTCATGGCAGTATTTACATCCATATACATATGTACATATACCAAAAACATCACACCAAAACATATACCAAAAACATTCGCTCAACCAATGAATAGAGAAGGTCTTATACATAGCCCGCATCTGATACGCCATCTCCCATGTAGCTTCATCGAGCCCAAAGTCCTTTCACTACACTTTAACCTGCTCAATTGCTTGATTCCATAGCATGAGCATCTTTCTCTGCAATATACACTGAGGTTCCGGCTAGAATAACCCATTTGGATCCACCTGCACTACAAACTAGTCAATCACATGATCAACATCTTTAACATACTTCTTAAGCAATGACACATGGAAAACATCATGGAATTTCACTATTAGAGGCAGTGCAAGTCGATAGGATAATGGTCCAATCCTTTTAAGAATCTTGAAAGGTCCAGAAAACCGAGGTGCCAACTTGGCACATGATCCATTCCTCAAGGAGATCTTCTTCGGCTTGATGTGCAAGTACACATGTTCCCCAACCTGAAACTCCTTAAGAAACTTGTTCTGATCTACATAAATTTTCTGTTTGTCATGCGTTGCCTTTAGATTCTTCTTGATAAGCTACATTTCCTGTTCCATCTCTGCCAACATGTTCGGTCCTATCAATACCATGTTCATGGGATAACTCTAGCTGATGGGAGTATTACAACTCCACCCATATATTGCCTCAAACAGACTCATCCTTAGTGACTCATGATACCCATTGTTATAAGCAAACTCAACAATCGGAAGGTACTCCTCCCATATCCTTTGTTGATCCATCACATACATTCTCAACATTTCCTCCAATATCCTATTGACCCTCTCTGTTTGTCCATCTATCTACAGATGATAAATTGTGTTGAAGGCCAAGTTTGTCCCCAAACCTGCAAACAACTCCTTCCAAAACTTGGAAGTGAACTTAGCATCCTTGTCTGACACAATCTTTCTTGGAACACCATGTAGCCTCACTACATCTCTAATGAATACATGTGCCACATCACTAGCTGAATAAGTAGACTTCATTGGAATGAAGTGCACTACCTTAGTCAACATTTCCACCACAACCATGATGGAATCATGATGTCTAGATGTCCTCGACAAACCTGTGATGAAATCCATGAAAATTACCTCCAATTTCCACTCTAGAATCAGAATCGGCTGAAGCAACCCACTTAGATACTTACACTTTCCTTTCACCTACTCATAGTCTAAGCATTTATCCATAAACTATGTCACTTGCTTCTTCAGATTTGGCTAGTCATAAAACTTCTTCACCATTGTTAGTCTTTTGGTATCCTGGGTGACCTGAATACGATTTTTCATGGAACTCTCATAAGATAGTCTTCTTGAGCTCATTGTTGTTTGCCACATATATCCTATCCCTAAATTTGATCAAACAATATTTTGTAAGATGATAGTCCACATCCTGGTCACCTATACCATGTTGTAACCTATGCATAAGCTCCATGTACCTGCCAACCTATTGTCTTGCCTATAAGATCTGATCATGTAAGTTTGTCCCGTAAGAACTCATAGTTGCTATGTGATTCATCTATATCCTCCTACTAAGAGCATCTACAACCCTGTCCTCTTTCCCCTCGATGTACCTGATATCAAAGTCAAACTCACTAATCGTGGCCAACCATCTAGCTTGCCTGACATTCAGATTCGGTTGGTCAAATAGATACCTCAATCCACTATGATCACTCATCAATACAAACCTCCTGCCAATAAGATAATGCCTTCACATGTTCAATTCATGGATGATCATTGCCAACTCAAGATCACGTGTCGGATAATTCTTCTCATGCTCATTTAGTTTTTGTGACTCATAGCATACTAGTTGTCCTTCCTATATCAGGACTCCAGCGAGTCCTCTCTTGCAACCATCTGTACACACCACAAACTCTTTGTTTGGATCTGCAATCCTTAACACCAGAGCATTTGTCCAAAACAGTTTTAATTGCTCAAAACTTGATTTGAAATTAAACAGGAATGCAACAACTTATAGATATACGCATAAACACAGAGATGCAACAGAAAAACACTTCATTCCATTAATAGAAAAATATTGAACTATGCTTACAAACAGAATGGAAATAAGATAGCTCAGGAGATGGTAGCTTATCTCTAAGAAGAGATGTGGCAGCTACATGCCTCTGAACTGAGTTACAATGAGGCTCAAGGGCCTTTTTATTGTTCAACAATAAGAGAAAACCCTAACCTCAGGAGATGTAACACCAAGAGTTTATGGGCCCCGTTGGGGTTAGTTGGGCAGCCAACTTCCCGAGGTCGTAACTTGGTCATATTACCCTTGTTTTGCATGTATGATACCTCGTTCGAAAAATCTCTCTGAGGACTACAACTGCTAATGCAATTACAATTGGAATAACTGAAGGAATTTTTCCAAAAAAATGTCGTTTAGGGCCTCAAAACGACTCCAGAAGTTTAGGATTGGAAAAACTTCCAAAAATAGTGAATTGTGCTACAATTAAGGAAACTGAAAAAGTGAAAGAAACAATGGTGAGGGTCCAAGTGGAATAGGTGGGTGGTCACCAATATCCATCTGGATCAAAATTGGTTGCACATTCCTCTGTCCATTCAAATTTCTTACCTTGCCTCCGCAGTGACGTAATAGGATATGCAATGCAAGAGAAGTTCATGATGAACCTCTTATAATAACCTACTATCCCCATAAATGATCTTACCTCATCCACATTTATAGGAGCTTCCCATTCCAAGATAGCTCTTATATTCTTTGGATCCACTGCTATACCTTACTTGGAAACATGTCCCAAGTAATGTACCTCTGTTTGAAAGAAACTGCATTTACTGAGCTTAGCATACAACTGATGCTCTCTTTACAATCTCAATATTTTTGCTAAGTGTTCAGAATACTCTTCCTCATTTTTAGAATATATTAATATGTCATCAATGAATATAGTAATAAACTTGTCCAGATAAGGATGTAATACACTATTCATCAAGAAAATGAAAGTAGCTGGAGCATTAGTCAAACCAAATGGAATTACAACAAAGTCATAATGCCCATACCTAGCCCTGAAAGCAGTCTTGTATATTTCCTCTTCCTTGATGTGTACCTGATGATATCATGATCTCAACTCAATCTTCGAGAACATTGTTTCTCCCTTCAATTGATCGAACAAGTCATTAATCCTCGGCAACAAATCCCTGTTCTTGATGGTCACCTTATTCAACTGCCTCTAATCAATGCATAGCCTGAGAGTACCATCTTTCTTCTTCACAAACAACACTGGTGGGCCCAAAGGTGACACACTTGGCCTAATGTATCCCTTGTCAAGCATTTCCTTCAATTTCAACTTCAACTCCACCAAATCCAGTGTGCTCATACTGTAAGGTGGCTTTGATGCTGGTGTTGACATTGATACCAAATCAATAGAAAAATCCACTTCTCTGTGAGGTGGCAACGTGAAATTTCTACTGGAAACACATCCTGAAACTGTTAAAAGATCGGGTACCTACTCAATACCTCTACATCTTAACATCCTTACCTTTATCACTAGAAATATGCATTGTAAATAATACACATCCTTTTTTGCAACTGTGCTTTGCCTGCATAAATGTCACCATTCTAACTGATGTTTCCTTCTTCTTACCCTGTAAGATTCTCTATTCTCCATTATCATCCAAGCACTCAATGGCATTGTCATAACAATCCACTTTGGTCCTATGAAGATACAACCAATACGTGCCTAAAAGCATACTATATGATTCCAACGACAATACATTCAAATGTGCTGAGGTAGGCATACCATTTAACTCGAATGCACAAGCTCTTATTTAGTGATACACTTTCTTCTTTGTACATGTAGCCAATTACACTAACTAGGATTCTGCATTCACTTCTTTATTCAAACCACACGTATCCACCAGGTCAGGACTAACCTAATTATAATTAGATCCAGGGTCAATTAAAATAGAAACAACTTGATAAAAAATCTTACCGTCCATCTTGATAATAGTTGCTTGGTGATCTTCCTACTTATTATCCAATGCTGCATAGATACGAGGAATACTCTACCCAACATCCCCAACTATCTGCGCCTCCTATGCATTGTAGATTTGAGGCCTACCATCCTGATTCTGCGGACAATCCCTCTTAAGGTGCTCCTTACCACATGTCCAACACTGCAACCGTCCTGTACCATCACCTTTATTACGTCTCCCTCCATGTTGTGACTAATTAAAAATTTTGTAAGGTGCAACATTTTCTTTCTCACCTACATCCTGAGGCTTTTTTCTTTTCAACTGCCATTTACCTTTAGCTTTTTCCTTTGCTTCCAACCTTATTGAGATTTTGTCTTATGCTTTGATTGCTCATAAAAATGCTTCAATTTCCCAATAACTTCTTCAAGTGACCGAAGCTCATCATACTCAATTCGATCTCTAAATGTTAATGGTAATCCACTGGCAAATCTCTGAACTTTGGCCTTCTCATCTTTAAGATATGTTACGTACCTCAATAACTCCAGAAACTTGGTCGTATACTCCTCATCTGTCATCAACCCCATCTTTAGCTCATAGAATTCCTTGGCTTTGTTGTCATAGTACCGCTCTAACAAATACTTCTTCCTACTAGATGTCTACTTTCCCTTTGAGGCTGAAGATAACTATTATTGCCTTCATATTCTTTGTGTATTAATGCAACTCAAAGAATTTCTTCATCCCAAGTAACCATGCCTCTTCATCCTCCGACTTATTCAAATCTCAATCAAAGGTAGGTGGCTTTGCTTTCTTGAGCTCATATGGAAAATATCCCCTATCACTCCTCCTGTAAGGATGATAATGATGACGATCATAGCGCCGATCAGAACCAAAACTAGAATAGAACCTGTGTCCATCACCTCTCCTATCTAGAGTATCCAAGATCCTATAATCTCTAATCGTGTCATCTATATCCAACGTGTGCCCACCATGAGATCTATTGCCGTATGCCCCATTTGTCCCATCCTCCTGCCCATGGTTGATCTGAAGTGGTCCATGTCTCTGCAATTCTGACAAACTTTGAAGGATAACTGCGTTGACTTCTACTTGTTTCTCCTATGCCTGATTGATCATGTCATTATGTGCCTTGCAACTCCTTATTTCTTCCTTCAAGCTTCTCAATGTGTCTGCTAAGTCAGAAGAATGCCCACCACCATGTTGCTCATCTGACCCATAGGGAGAATCTCATGAAATGTAGTCTACCATGTTGCCAGTCACCTTTGAACTTCTTCCTGTAGGTATACCATGTTAGCTTAAACCAATACATAACATAATCAACATACCTCAATATAGTTCATGTGAGGATATCTCATCTGCAAGATCAACCAGATTAGCACGATACATGTATAATCACATCAGTGTATAACATCAATTTAACCATTATCCATTTATCAATGCCTGATCATACCAACCACATACCATGACCTCATGCATAACAACTACAACCATATCAATGTATACATAACAAGATATAAGCATTGACATGCATAATCAATGCATAACCGACATACACTCATGACGACCACATCCACAATACACCATCCACTTTCACATGGCGACGCTAATGCAACCACGATGAACACCATGCATACACAACAAGCACATAGACCACAAGCATGAAGAACACATAAATGCAACTGACATTAATGCATTACCAACACACTTCCCATCCAGTCCAAGGGGGGAACCATGCTTTGATACCACTTTGTAACACCCTCCTCCTACATTTACCTAAGTTAATTGGTCTGTTGGGGTAAACATGTGATGAGAGGATACTATGATGTCATTCAAATCCCCATGTATAGTTAAGGAAGTGGAATCGACAAAAAAAAACCATTATGACCTTCCGCACATGCTACAAAACCTTCAGGAGGCAACCAACCTTTCCAGGTGACCAACCCTTGAGACAATTTGACATTTCACTGATCTGGACCCTCAACTGCTCCCATGACAAGCCATGCATGCTTTTGTTGCCTTCCAGTCACTCCCTCAACAAGGCATGCTAGCGACTATGGACTTTTTTAGCTAGTTTTGAGCCAACGATCCCAGATTTTGTGCCACTTTTTAATGGCCAGGACTCAGGCCACTGCCCATAACTTCATGAAACTTCAAGAAATGATAAGTGAAATTGGAACAAAGGTACTAATGCAAACACTTGATCAATGAATTGATTGGATGCCTACTATCTGTGACAAGAATTTCGTTAAACATGTCACAAATATGCAATCTACAGGTCATAACAACAATTATGAGCATAAGGGTCTCATACTTATCTGAGATTCATAAAGAAGCATTATTGTCATATCACAATAGCTGCATTATCATCTATTAGGTCATGTATTCATTGAGCTTTCAATTACTTATCAAAACATGATGAAATCCATACATTAAGTCTATCATAAAACATACTCATAACTAACATATAACCAACAGAAATAACAAGGACATAACAACCATAAAATCCATATATAAGACAATACATTTACACATGAAATACCAAGGATAAGGAGCTCTTATTAATGAATACAAAATCCAACCAATTCGGGACTTCCACGAACCACCCAAACATATATTGGCTGAACCAAATCTTTTTGTCAACTAATCACCCCAATGTCATATTCCAAGCATGAATGTGGGACTCAAAATCAAACCAAACCAGGTTTCCTTAGGCTTTACAACAATCCCCACCAAATCACTAGGCACTAAACAAGCATGGATGACATTGGATTTCTCCACCTACACCATGAGGAATTTCATGTCTCATACTCTCTAGCTTTATCGCATATCCTGTCATACATGTCAGTCCAATTTATGGAGTTGAATTAGAGCATCTATTTTACTTATCAACCCGTGTTGGTAAACTTAGAAGCAAACCAAAGTATATGGAATCTTAGATTAAACTAGTGTAGGAAGTAGTTGTTTAGATGAAAATAATGGAAATGCATATCACAAATATAAAATTATTGAAAAGAAAGCATTGAAATTTTAATCTATAGCAAGAGTGCAATGAATTTTTGTGGAGCATGGCCAACGAGGAAGAGGCTTTAACTTAGAGGTCCTAGTTGTCCTTCCTCATTATCCTTAGTCCAACAAGATCAGTTCCACCATAAAGCATAACATAACCAAAGAAGTAAAGGTCAAATGCATAAGCACAATTTCCAATTCAATTCCTAGATCACAAGGAAGAGGCTCCAACTTGGAGACCTGGGTTGTCCTTCCTTATTCAAACTAGTCACTGAAAGGAGATAATAACCAAATCAAGAAAGCAGTAAAGACACAATTTCTAGTTCAATTCTTAATCTAGAAAGAAGAGGATCTAACTTAGATGCCTTGGTTGACCTTCCCTACTTAAACCAATTACTGAAAGGAAGTCATGAACATGGCATATAATGAATCTATTCAGAAAATATTCACAAGAAATTATAAAGGAAACAACAATCTAAAATATTCACAATTGTGCATAAAATTACACTGCAGTGTACTTAGCTGAGAATGGGGGCCCTCCACCCTTTCTTGGTACACTTGAAACTTTCAGCTACTGTAGATCAGAAATCACATTCCATAACAAGAACAATAAGAAAGTGGAAAACAAGCTCATCAAATTATATTCAGAAGTAAAGTAGTCTCAATAGTCATAATACATGTTCATGACTATTGAATAGTTGGGCTTAAATAAGCCAAAAATATAACAAACTTAGCTAAAATAGTTGTAACAGCCTAATAGTGTCCTAATCTATCTAATCAGATCGAACTCATCCCTTTTGCATGGTGGAATCCCACTAAATCACAAAACTGCCCCTTTTAGTTAGGGATTTCTGGGTGACTGGTCAAGTTTGACCAATGTTGACCGAGCCTATTCTGACTCCTTTGGATTGTGCCAATAGGAGTATGTCCATGCTTGGTTCCCATACTTTCTGAATATGTCTTCAGTTTCCACCTAAGTGTCCTGCACATATGACTTCCATGGAGCCATTACGAGAAATTATGTTCTAGTCAAAATATTTTTTAATACCAAATTTTTAATAAAAATTCAAAAATTTGAAAGACATAAATATTTTACCTTATAGTGCAATAAGAGGCAATAATATGGGAAAATGACCATGATATGATAGAAAGGGATGATGAATAAATGGAAAATGCATGTGGAAAAAAGCCAAAACTGAGGGTCAACAATACAACGGTCGAGGATTCCTAGGCCTAATCAAGACTCCACCCTCCAGGATTTACTTTATATCTCGCCATTCATCGATCAATGATTCCTAGGCTTGATCAAGGGCACACACCTCTAGGATTCACCAATATCCTTCCATTCACCAGTCAAGGTCTTAGACCCACCAAGGCACACAAAATCTGGCTTTACGACAATCCCACCTTCTCCGGTCCAGGGATTCCTAGGCCTTGTGCTCTTTCTTTCAGATACCACCTCGCTATTTTTAAAACCATCCAACAATCCATCTCAACCAAATACAAGAGAACCCATCACACCATGGCTTATCCAGAAATGGCAAGGCAAGGCTGAAGAACATTGTCACACATGGCAAAACTCATGCCAATGACAACAAGAGAACCAAATACACACATGCATGTACCATGCATGCTAAATTTAGGAAGTAAATCACACATGCAAATCGACACCTACAAATAATCTCATCGTAGCTGCTAGATGTTGTTATTCCTTACTTTATCTTTGCTTTCCTTTGCCTTCTTGGTCCTTCCTTTTCTTTCCTTGATCCAATGTTAGAGTGCTCCAAGAATGCTCTAAGCGTCCAAGAGTGAGAGAGAGAGAGAATAAAGAGAGCTCCCAAAACTAAACTGACAAAAAGCTACAAACTGATCCTCGTAAGCCTTTTTATTATCAAGGCCTCTAATTTCTTCATTTTTTCATTATTTTCCTTCATTTTTCTCCTCACATGCAGCTTGTGACCCTTCACCTTCCTTTTCTCATAATGTCCATTATTTTCATAAATAAAATGCCAATTAATGCCACTTTGACTTTCCAAATCATTTTCCTTTGCCAATTTCCTTTAGTCATAATAAATCAAATAAACACCCACACGAGGATGTTTCACCCAACATTCAACTTGGAATACGTGTCCCATGACCTTGGTTATTATTTTTTCTTTATTGACTTTATTACATATATTTTTTATTAGGGTTGTTACATGTGTGGTACCAACAAATTATTAGAATAATGACAACAATATTTATTGTACAAGCTGCAACTAGCATACATTAAAAAGTGCATTAACAACCATAGTAGAAGTATAAAACCTTTGTCCAATTATATAATAAAAAAATTGACCACATATGCAATGGCCATTTATTTCAAGAATAAATAGTTAGCATAAGGCTCTTACTTATGAAATTTCATTATGTTGCACCTAGGATGTCTGATATGTTTCTCCCTTTCGAGTTGGGGAAAGAGTGATTACAACTTGAATAATCTCTATTGAGCCCTAGTCTCTCCTAGTGATCGAAGAGGATCCCTAATGGCACAAATAAAAATATTTAAAATTCAACAAAACTAAGACAAAGTCGAAGAGCTCATTGTAAGGAATCCAACGGCTCAAACGATGCCTCAATCTGAGTTCATATGTGAAAGTTATGCCTAATCAAATTTCTAGTCAAATCTTGGCAAAAAGACAAGATTTAGCTAATGCTAGATAAATTTTGATCATCGCCAATTTGGCGGTCTGACCAAAACAATAGTTACATTTGGTGGAGATTGGATGAATTTGATAGAAGGATTAGTTGGGGTAAAGTTAGTGGCACCACCAAATATGACCGCAGTTTCGCTAAACTTTGAGAAAATTATGTGGCCCAATAGAATGGGGCCATGTGGAACCCAATCGATGGCCAAAATTGGCCCCAACCAATCTAGTTGGTGATTAAAATTACGGTTTGACTCTTTGACCAATCTTGGCAAATAGATTCAACAGTTGGTAAAATATATGGGAGATCAATGTTTATATGGTGGTTTGTTTGGTTTAAAACCAAATAGTGGTGAACGATTGAAACATTGTATATATATAATTTGTTTTATATGAACCCATGACCTCATTGCATAATCGACGACTTAACCTTTGTATGTCAGGCAAACCATTATCTCGACAAACTTTGATATGTCCATCAGTGCCCACACTCATAAATTTGCCTCTTTTTCATTTGACCGAGGAGGCAGCAGAGGACATAACATCATAGAGGGAACTAACAGGGCTGACCAGAACCCTGAATATGTGGCAGGACACTTACGTAGGAACAATGCAGCGAAATATCGCACGAATGCACGGATTGAGAAGGAATATTCTATGGGACTATTCTCTAAACATTCCCACATAATCTGTTGTGGAATCTAAAAGATTCTCTAAGGGGCCAAAGTTGATAGTGACAAAATATAGTCAATTTTAGACTCAAATTACTTAGAATTTCACAAGGATTTCACTGGTGCAGTCTTTTTTTTGGATCTGAGTAGCCCATTTTCAGGTCATTCCAAGAATTAGAAGTATAATGGTGTATTTTTCCATGTACTCATTTTCATTTTCGTTGAGATGAATGAAGAGGCCTCCCCAATATTGAAGCAAGCCCCAAAGATGTAGGCCACATTGGAGGAACTTCATTATCAAACATTGTGTGCATTGTCTTTATGATCTCCTTTTATGTTGCTTCTTCTTTGAGTGTTTACTTATATGGTTTTTACATGCTCTTTCATGCAATTCTGAAAACATCATTGAAGAAAAGATTCTGGGTCATGTTAATATCATAGTGGTCTTCTTGCTGATGTGAATTGTGAGTGTGGATGATAACCAGGGCAAAACTCAAACATGGTGAAGCAAAACTTAAGTCTTTTGACCAAGAGATTGGATGTGCAACATGAAGAACGAAAGTGGAGAATGACGATGTTCGCACTGAGAATGACAAATCTTTTCATAAAGCTTTCTACATGATGGCAAACATGGTAGATAAATTGTTTGCAGATTATGAGAAGAGAGTAGCAAAGAATGAAAATAAGAAGAAAGAGAAAGTAGAGGATAATGCTTTGGTAAATAAGGGAAATGGAGGAGAGCCTCCTAAACCTCCATCTCCATCTTGAAGTGAATGTTCTACTTCAACTTCTTCTCATCATTGTAATATACAAGATATACATGCTTATAATGGAGAATCTAATGCAGAAAAGCTAAATAATTGGATCAGACATATCGAAGTTTACTGTTGAATACAAGAAATCAAAGAGGATGAGGCAAATATCCAGTTGGCATCTCTTTGATTAGGAGCCGCAACTCTTGTATGGTGGGAGAGAAAACTTCAGAAAGGTAGTAAGCATAATGGTAAACTCCTTTCTTGGTCTAAGTTTGTTTCTGCATTAAGAGGGATCCATTAGGATACCGACAAAATGCCATGATGGAATGGAAATATCTAAGACAAGGCAAAGGTCAAAATGTTCAAATTTTTACAAAGGAATTTAGGAAGCCAACATTGGCATTAGGTATTCAATTAGGTTCACCTCATACTTTGATAAAATAATTGGAACTTTACATATTTATCTTCGACATTCATTGCTTTTGTTTGATCCCACTACTCTTGATGAAGCTAGTGTGAAAGTTATTCACCTTGAAAGTAGGGGGAATCATGAATAATGAAACCATGCAAAGAAAACAATGACAAGAAAGAAAAAGGAAAAATTCCTTCTTGCACTCATTGCAAGAAAGAAGGGCATGATGAGGAGCATTACTGGAAATTGCATCCAGAGTTGAAGCCTAATAAGTATGACAACAAAGGGAAGCATAAAATTGTTGCTACAATGCAACATTACCTAGGTTTTAATTTAGGCGATGAGATGAAGATCACAACTATTGGGATTGCAGGTAATGAACCAATTGACCTGGGTTTTGATTCAAGCGATGAGACAAAGATCACAAATGCTAGGAATGAAGATGTTGGACCAATGATGGGTAGGACATCAAAGAATGCATGGCTCCAAGAACTTGAGGATATCAACTAGAGAATTCAAGAAGAGAATGTTAAATTGAGAATACTACTACAAGAAGAAAAAGAGGAGAAGCATGGATTGCAACTTTAGTAACAAGCCATGGGAGAGGCCTTGGAAAAGTTGAAGTGCAATGATGACCTAACACCTGTTTTAGAATTGGCAACTGAGGTAAACAGTGTCAATGTTTCTTCAGTTTCATGTTCTCATTATGATGATTTCATTGCATATGAAAGGCACTCCAAACCCATGAAGACAAGGGAGTATTCAAGCGACAATTCTGAGTCAGTGCATGATGCTAAGAGCACATAACAATCTTCCAGTGATAGTAAAGCATTTCAAAGGAAGAGCTAAGTCAAGTTTTCCTCACCAGAGCCGCATCAAAGACAATCGTTTAAGGAAGGTCATGTTGTCCAGGAAGGAGACACAAAATAAGTTCAAGAAAGTTTCAAGGAAGAAAAACCATTGCATCCATTGCAACAAGGGTGAACATCAGGAATCCACATGTTAGAAGCTCCATCCAAAGCTATGCCCAAGGAAGGACCAAGAGCATATGAAAGCACCTATAAAGGAACCAACTGATGAAGTAGTTTAACAAGGAATCAAACTATAGGAAGAAAGCCCATTAGCCTGGTTAAGTAAGAGATGGGTAGCCTTTTTAAGTAGTTGAGTATGGCCACCATTAAAAATCACATGTTTCTTTTCAAAGACCTTATAGATGGGCAATTTTTTTAAAGGTGATGATGTGTATAACATCACTTATGAATGCAACATAGTGATATTTTGGCCTTTAGTTGGATAGCAAAGGGTATGGGTTCTACTGTAAGACTTGACTGTGAGTGTTCTATAAACTCTTAGCAAGTAAGATCTTATTTGGAATCTTGCAAGTTGGACATGTATTGGCAGCTACAAATTTTCTTATGGACACAAGTGTTGCCTTGATCATTCCTGGTTTCAAAGTACAAAGGTGAAGGAAAGGAAAGGTGGGTTGTCAGAGACATTTGTTATGCAGATCAATATTGCAGTATTGTTTATACTTTTGGAGGACCAAAATTCCTTAACTGGGGAGGAATTATCCAAGAGGATACCTAATGGCCCAAAAATAAAAGTATTAAAAACTCAGCAAAACTATGACCAAGTCGAAGATCTCATCACAAGGAATCCAATGGCGCAAATGATGCCTCAATCCGAGTTCGTATGTGAAAGTTACATCTGGTCAAAGTTTTAGTCAAACCTTGGCAAAAACACAAGGTTTAGGTAATGCCAGATAAATTTGGAGCATTGCCAATTTGGCAGTTCGGCTAAAACAACGGTTAAGCTTGGAAGATCCTAGGAAAATCCGGCGGAAGGATTAGTTGGGGTTCAATTTATCGGCACCACCAAACATGGCGACAATTCCACTAAACATAGAGACAATTATGTGGCCCAATTAGATTGTGCCACATGGCACGTAACCGATGGCCAAAATTGACCTCAACTAACCCAATTGGCAACCAAAATTATGGTTTGAATGTTTGACCAACCTTGGCGAATGGATTCAACATTGGTTAAATATATCGCGATTCAACGTTTTATATGGCGATTCATTTGGTTTAAAACCAAATAGTGATGAACGATTGAGATAATGTTTTATATTAACAAATGTAACAACAAAAATATATAATGGTTAATGAATAGGTGATGGTTAACAGTTAATAAGTAGTTTGTTTTATAACATAGGGTTGGGGTAGGTTTGGAAGCTGCGACCTTATTGCATAACTGATGACTTAACCTTTGTATGCCAGTCCAACGGACTTTGATATGTTTGTCGGTGCCCACACTTATAGACTCACCTCTTTTTCATTTAACCAGGGAAGCAATAGAGGATGAAACAACGTGATGGAATATGACAAGGTCAAGCGAAACCCCAATCGTACGACGAAACCCTGATGCACGAATAGTGCATCAGAACCTTGCAGATGCACGTAGATCAAGGAAGAATATTCTAGGGGAAATCTTCCATAGAATCTTTTGTGGAATCTAAAAGATTCTCTAAGGGGCCAAAGTTGACAGTGACAGAATATAGTCAAGTTTATACTCAAATTACTTAGAATTTCACAAATATTTCATTGGTGCAGTCCTTTTTTGGATCCAAGCAACCCATTTTTAGGTCACTACAAGAATTGGAAGTATAATGATGTATTTTTCCATGTACTCAGTTTCATTTTTGTTGAGACAAATGAAGAGGCATCCCCACTATTGAAGCAGGGACAAGAGCCATTGTCCACATTGGACAAAGTCCATTATCAAACATTGTGTGCATTGTATTTATGGTCTCTTTTTATGTTGCTTATTTTTTAAGTGTTTATATATGGTTTTTACATGATCCTTCTTGCATTTCTGAAAACATCATTGAAGAAAAGATCCCATATCACTTGGAGGCGAAGAAGATTAAGCATTAGAGCCAAACCCTACTTAATCAAGCACCAACCACATGAGAAAGATTGGAAGCATGGAAAGGTCCACATATTAATGGTTTTTTTCATAGGTATCCATGCACCCCACCCCTCCAACTTGTAGGCAAGGGTAAGATAATCTTCAGGTTTCAAGGTCATTCAACAATAAGGCTAGAATCCATTGCAATAATATATACTCAATATGATCTCAACATGTCACTCATGGGAATTGAGCTTGGGTGGGGAGAATAAAAATTTCCTCCCAACCACCTGAGATAAAACCAATAGACAAACCACGTATTAATGGTACTTGTATATACCTCACATTTCTTCAAAAGCATTAGAAGGAAAAATATTATAATATAATATTGTCAAAAAGGTCATACACATATTTCTCCATGTGCACTAAAAGGGAAAACCTTATAATTTGTCATTGTCCCCCTCATCCCTATAGGAGTAAGGTCCCTCATCTCCCCCTACTAAGGAAGGTAAAAGATCAAATCTCTACAAGCAAGCATCTATCTAATATGACATGTCTACTCACAAATGCATCAAATATTGGACAAGGACATTGCATGCTAAAAACCACCACATCAATTTGACATTTAGCATGAGCACAACAATGGAGATGATAATAATATACATCCATGCATGGACATGATATTAAGCAATTCAACCTTGAAACTAGTATAAAATAACTATAAAGAACAACTAGTTGCAAATGAATAAGGAAAAGGTGATTACAAACACGCTACCCTTTGGAAAAATAAGGGTTATTTCACATCTTCTCTCACATAAAGTAGCAAAATATCAAAGGAGTATATGGGAAATTATAGGTTGATGAATATTTTTCAAAGACATGTCTCACAATGAGATTATTTTATAACATGCTTCACACATGTTTAGGGGCATGATTGAATGGCTTGCATTACCATTGTTTAATCTCCAATTGAGAACCTTGTTCCCAATCTAAAACCTAGGTATGGATACGTATTGGTGATTGAAAGGAGAAATAATAGAACCCTATTATAGCAACACTCTACTTGTGGAGATATATAGGGCATGACAAGTGGTAATATTTGGGTCAAATACAACATAAGGAGGAGAACGCACTACTTGGTTTGGTCTATGGAGCATGATTCAAGGCAATATAAGGTATGCCCTAACATAGAGGAGTCATAGGACAATATAGGAAACAAAAGAGAAGTTAAAGGAGGAATTCCCTAGCTTGGATGAAATCACATGGCAGAGGAAGCATTCATCTAGTCAAAGGAGCTTAGTTTGTCATAAGCAATCAACTTCATGGGAGCAATTTGGTTACTCGATCACGAGTCTACCCATTTATATAATGGAAGTTATGGGAAACAAACCATTAAAAGCACAATAAGGTGACTTAATGGGGCATTACACATTGCTCAAGGAATTTTCCACTTATTTGGAGGTATGTTTCACCTTTGAGACATGTGAGGCAAATACACATGGTTTAAGGCATGTTCTACATATTTGTAGGACATTCATTTGCATGAAGAAATGCTTGATCCAATTGGATCATTATATTATTTGTCATCTATCTTTATGCTTTCAAAGTGGAGAAAATTGGAGGAATCAACTCGTTGGCAAGTCTTAGTTTGGAAAATTGGGGTTTGAAACATTCCTAAGTTAATTTTCGACATCAAATGGCATTTCTAGGGAGGCCAAAACATTCTGAATTTTAGCCAAACCATTTGACATTAATCTACACTAAGAGACATTTTTGACAATGTAAATATCATGTCAATAAGAGCTCGCATGCAAAATTTATGTCTTCTACAAGTTGACCTATTGTGTTAACCACCATGGTACAAGATGCCATATTACCCTTTGTTACTCATGCATATGGGGCTAACCACATGTGTACTTTCAAGGAGATTCTAGAAGGTCCAAAATTGTAACACTAATCAAGGGCTGAGAAATTCAAAACCTTACCCCGATATTGCTATCAAGCTACTAAGAGGAGTTGGGGTTCCATTCTATGTCATTGTATTTGCTTCATAGTTGAGCAAAGCATATAGGAGTGGAAAGTTAGAGAATAGAACATAGGGGGATAAGATTCTATAATAAAATTACTAGCCACAAGTCTCAAGTAACTCCTAAGAGAGTAAATCTTTCTTTACATTTGCATATTTCCATATTAGGGAAAAGAGAGTAGAGCGACCTCACCTTTTAGGTGGGTTTTCTCTTATATAGGTTTCCCAGGGTAAATCTTGTGTTTATTTGTGGACGTTGTGTGAGTAATTTTCCTATTCTCTATTTTTTTCATTTCAACTATTTCATATATTTAAGAATAAAATCAATAATTAAAGAATTTGAGATCTAAATAAAATTATCCTCCAGAGTAAAAATTTCAATGTTCTATTAGATCTAATCTAATGCACTATTCTAGTGAATATTCATAGTAGTTAAAAAATCATATTGGTATCAAATTTATTTCATTCAAGGTATTTTGTAGGATGTTTCAGGTATCCAAAAATTGGTTTAAGAAGAAAGCCACAAAATGTTAGCCATGACTGATGAGTTTATTCACAATAACCCTTAAGATCCAACATAAGATATCTATGAGGTTAGAGGCACAAATTGTCGACATCAATCATAATATGAACCTCGTCATGGAAGCTCTAACAATAAAGCTTAGTCTATTTGTAGAAGTCTAATGTTCTAGCTTTGAGATTCGATTATAGGGGAAACTAGGAGATAATGAAGACCCAAAAAAGGAGTCCGGGAAAGAACCTAAGAAAGAGTAGGTGAGTTCTAGTGTTGTAAACCCTTTTTCAATCCCTATTCAAAATGGAAGTGGAAGTGGCCATAAAGCCATTTCAAGGTGAGCTCGAAGCATTAAAGATGAATCATTGGTTGCATCAAATAGATGTTTATTTCAGTGCTCACCATATAGATGAGGAAAAAAATAAATCTTTTGTTAGATTGAAGTTAGAGGGCCATGCTTTATCCTAGTGGGAAATCCACATGAAAACACTTAAGCTAGAGAGTGATTTGCCAATAACTATGGGGGAGGACCTTAAAACCCTAATTAAGTCTCAATTCTACCCTATTGAGTACGTAGAGGATCAATGGATCTAGTGGTTCTACTTTAGGCGAAGGCAGGGCAAAGTGTACATGAGTATACCACCAAGTTTATAAAGAAGCCATCATGATGGGTATCTCTCCCAAGAACCCATATGTACTCCTCAAGAATCTTGTGGGTCTACATAGTCATATACAAAATAAAATGATATTTTTCAAGCCAAGGACAATGGATAAGGCATGAGTATAGGCATGCTATATGGAAAACATAGGCTAGAAGAAAGAGCAACGAAGTGGTTCCAAGTAGAAAGAGCACCAGGAAGCTTCCAAGGAGGGGAATAAGAAGTGGAAGGTGGGGAGGATAAGAAGACGATCACTACTACATATTAGTGCACAGATCCTAACAATCATTGTAACCATTGAAATATTGATGGTTACACTAAGGAAAACTAATGGAAACTACATCTAGAGCCAAACTCAAAAAACCAAAAGAAGGATGCAAAGAAAAATAATCCTCTAGGAACATATTTGAGTAATCAAGTTGAAAGTAGCTCCGATGTGGTTGAGAAGGTTGTCTGCACATCAATGTAGAAGGAGATGTATCTAAGTAGCCTTTAATACCAAGAATAGAAGGAGATGACCAAACTCTTCCACATGAAGCTCCAAGTCAAAAATACCAAGATAAACACTTTATTTGACTTTGGTTCACAAGATAACCTTATAGCAATGGATCTAGTCAACAAGTCTGGATTGGAGGTTTGTGATCATCCTATCCCATGTCCAATAACATGGGTTAATAAGGATGTAGAGATCAAGGTAACGAAACAATATAATATTAAATTTATTATTAATGTTGATTTTTTAACAAAGTGGAATTGGACTTAGTACCCTGTGATGCATGTGGAGTAGTGTTTAGAATCCCCTATATGGATGACGAATACAATATTCATGTAGGGAGCTCACAAATACTATCTAATCAAAGATGGGAAGTTATACATCATCAACATGCATAAAGGCAAGTCAAAGATCTAATTGGTAAGTTCCAACCAAGCCAAGAAGTTGATTAGTCCCAGTTAGAAGTACATTTTACTTTTCTTAAGAGAAAATTAGTCCGTTGATGAAGCGGTAAGAGTATAGGCATCCTTTAAGGGGTGTACTAAATTGCAGAAACATTAGCTGGAGGAGTTTCTACATGCATACAAAGGATCTCTATGAGCCTAAAGGGCTACCACCCAAGAGGGAAGTGAGGCACAAAATACAATTATTTCCAAACTCCCCATTGTAGAGTATTGTCCTATATGGATGGTCTGTTCTAGAAGTAAAAGAAGTGAAAAAGCAATGGAGTGATTCAACCAAGAACTTCGCCTTGTGGGTCACCTATCATCATGATGCCCATGAAAATTGGGACTTGGAGGATGTTTATCAACCACATGGCCTCGAACAAGATTATACCCAAGAAATGCTACCCTTTCCCTAGGATCAATGATCTATTAGACTCGTTGCAACATGTCAAGTACTTCATAAGTTTGGATTTGAAATCAAGATACCACTAGATACGTGCCAAATAAGAAGACATCTTTTGTTGGGTTGTGTTATATTCTTTCCACGACTAACCTATGTAGTGAATCGGGGGGTTAGAGGGGGGGCGGAGCCCCCCCTTCGCCGCGCCGATTGCGCAGTGGCGGGGTCACAGGGGGGCGGGCAACCCCCTCTACGGGGTTCGGGGCAGCGCCCGAAATTTTTTTTTTTGGACCCTTATATTAGGTTGGGCGAACCTACCTATGGTTTTTCGGTCCATAGTTTTGGATGCGATGGTTTTCGGTCCATGGTATTGGGATGCTTCGGCCATGTATTAAATATGTATTGTAACATTGAAAGGAATATAATGAAAAATCAAGCTGGTAGTCTCGGTTTTGAGATCCAGTGGGAAATCTCTGTGTATATGTGTTTTATGGGTTATGCTCTCGCATTTTTTATTTTTCTGTGATTTAGAATTCGTATGCAGGTAATTTCTGTACTGGGTTAAAACCTACAATCTTCAAGACAAGGAAAGGCTTGTGTGAATAGTTGGTCATGCCATTCAATTTATGTAATCCACCAACTACATTTATGAGACCAATGAATGATGTATTATTCCCATATTTAGATTCATTTGTTATAGTCTATTTGCATGATATATTGGTTTATAGAGCTATCATGCAAGTGTTAAAGACTCTCAAGAAGCATCAACTTCTAGCTAATGTCATGAAATATGAGTTTTCTAAATAGTCTTTGACATATTTGGGGTATGTGATCAATGGAGGGGAGCTCAAGATAAATCCTCCAAATATGGAGGCCATCATGAAATGGCCAATTCATACAAATGTCACTAAAGTTAGGAGCTCTATTGGGGTAACAAAATATTTATGGAAGTTCATATATTCATTTTCAATAATAGTTGCACCACTCCATGCCATGACAACAAGTAATAAGAGTTTCTAGTGGCGGTATAATCAACAAGAGTCTTTCAATGAGTTGAAAACAAAGATCAATCAAGAGCCATTTCTTACACTACAAAACTCACAAAAGCCTTTCAAAGTGGAGACAAATGAAAGTGTGTGTGCCATAAGAGAAATCTTTATATAAGGGGGATAAAATATATGATATTATTATGATATATTTCATGGTAAAGTTCTCAGATACCCTACATATAATAAGGAACTCTATGCCATAGTTCAAACTATCAAGAAGTGGAAGTACTATCTAATGGGCAAGGATACCATCATTTACACATACCATTAGTTGCTATAGTATTTTCAAGTCTAGAGTAAGCTAGAAACTCGACATTATAAGTGGATGGCTTTATACAATAGTTTCAACTATCCATCATGTTTAAGAAGGACGACAAAAATAGGTTGGTAGACATGATTTCAAGGCCTCCCACATTTAAGATTACAACTTTAGGAACATTGATGCACATGGAAGCTTTTACTAGTGATGCATGGAGAGAGGCACACATTGAATATGAGGAGTTCAAGGAGGTGCTTCAACAACTACAAGGCTAGATTCAATGTAGAAGACAATAACAACAAGGCTGACTATTATCTCTAGAATGGATTACTCCAGAAGTTGGACAAGTTTTATGTCCCTGAAGGTGGAAGAGTGCAACTTCTCATATAGGTTCACATCTCCAAGGTTGTAAACATTTTGGTGTTGAGAAGACAATTTCAATAAGATGTAACATGGTATATTATAGGATGAATACTTTGTTGAACCAATAAGCCTATTAACAGGAAACAAGGTCTATACCATCCCTCATTGGTACCCCTATACCTTGAGAAAACATTTCCATGGATTTAGTGGGAGGTTTACCGACAACCAAGAAGGAACATGACTATTTATTTGTGCTAATCGATAGGTTCAATAAGATCTGCATTCTCGTGCATTTTGGACTACATTATGGGAGAAGATGGAAACTAAGTTGAAGAGATCTATGGGTAGACAAAAGTAATCAATAGGACTTTGGTGTGTCCGTTGAGGGGTCATAATCAAAATTACCCAAATACCTGGGATGGAAATGATCTATATACAACACCTTTATAACATGACATTCCACGCTTCTATTGACAAGTCACCTTTTAAAAATTGCTTTAGATATTTTCCACCTCCACTCTTGGATGTTTTATATGGACAACAAGGAGGACTTAGGGAGGACATCATAGGATATGCCTTGAGAACATAAATTACTTTGAGAAAGTTAGGAAAATCCCCTTGCAAGTACAAGAGATGTTGAAGAAGTCACAAGAAAAATATAAGGCGAAGTATGATCAACACAAACTAGAGAAGTCATTTTGAGTGGGAGATAGAATTTGGTTATAATTGAACAAGGAAAGGCCACATGATCATGGTAAGCAAAAGAAGGCTCTGTAGTATGGTCCTTTTTGTAAGGCCCCATTCCGGGAGCCTAAACCATAGCAAAATATTCTACCAATTTTTACAACATGTAAATAAAGAAACAACAATATATTTAACAACATCATAATTTAAATCTAATAACATAATTCATATGTATATATTTCATTTCATGAGAATTTTATTTACATTTAATAAAAAAAATAACAAGAATAATACTTGGTTACAGTGGCTTGGTTGTGGTGCTCTTGTTGGGACCACCTGACTAAATATGCCACCTTGCCAACTAGGAAAGTCTATTTGACTTCTGACCCTAAGGAACCTCCATAGGTTCCTTAGCCCTATGGGCCCAAGTCAAAACTGAAGTCTTAGTGTGCTTGATTCACCCGTGCCAACCAATATCCACCTCTCAGTGCCAACCAAATCCTTGCACTCTATAGTGCCAAACCAATTTCCCCCATAAGAAATCTCCCTTCTCCCTTGCTTCCAAGTTTCTCCCAAGCCTTCTAGTGAGAATCCCTCCCCCAATTTTCTGTATGAGTCCCCCTCCCCCAAACTTCTTCCTACACTTATGCCTCCCCTCAAGTCGAGGCCACCAACCCCTATAACACCCCTCCCCTCAAGTCGAGGCCACCAACCCACATAACGCCCCTACCATCCCCCATCTATCCCCTTATCCAAAACTAAATTCCAGTGGGGGATAGTTAGGTCAGGGCATAAGGATGCTAACCAATAAAATAATGATAAAAATATAATAAAAATAAAAATATTAATATCACTTTTGTGTTAGTAAACCATATGGATTCATAAGAATCCTATCAATTCAATTATCAAATGATCATGTTAAAATATAATTTACTAATTATAAGCTAGGATTGAGATTTAAGTAATCACTAATCAAGCTTAACTATTAAGCAAGCTTAAGGCTAACAAGTAGCTTTATAATTAATCAAGCTTATGGTTAGTCATAACTTATTCAATAATCAATCTTAATCGTTGATCATTTATTTAGCATAATAGGCTATAAAATATTAGTGTATTCATGCCAAGTGTGGATATGTAGCTAGCGTATGCATAACTCGTATGTATACTAATAATACTTATTAGAATCAAGCACATAAAACAATCACTTAGATGGTAGCTTAATGACACAATGTAAGATAACATGATCATGTAGGGGGCATTACACTTTCAAGGTATCTTAAAAAGGTGGGAGATAATGCCTACAAACTCAATCTACCGCCATAGATGTTCATTTACCCAGTCATGAATGTGGAGAATCTCAAACTCTATGAGTCCTCCATGTTGGATCAAGAAGAGGAGAAAGTTCTACATTCCTTAGAGGATTCCATGCCAGATGCTCGGGCAAAGTTGTAGAGGACATAGTTTTGTAGAAGAGGTCAAGAACTACAAGGCAAGGGTAGCATGAACTTTGGGTGTTCGGGTTGAAAGGGTGATTTCCATGCAAAGAAATTTCGTACTTCAAGGAGAAGGTAGAGGAAGAATTTATTCATTTCATATAATAAAGCTTTTAGGGACCAAAGGTCTCCCTAAATGGTGAGGTACTATATGGACTAGATTATTATATTATTTGTCATCCATCTTGATTCTATTAGAGTGGAAAAGATTGAAGGAACTAGCTTGTAGGTTCATTTTAAAGATAGGTCCCAATTTTGAATATCGAGGTGTGAACCTTCTAGAGCTATTTGAGGCATCAAACAACATTTTTTAGGGTTAATGCTTTCTCAATTTTAGCTTGTTCCCTTTATTTTGATCTACACCTAGATATATTTCTGATTGTGCAAAGATCGCATCAATTAGAGCTCGCATGCAAAGGTTATGCCTCCCACAAGTTGAACTATCATGTTGACCATTGTGGTGTGGGTGAAGGTCATGTTGGTCCCTATTACTCACACATATGGGGCTAGCTATGTGGATTTTCAAGAATATTCTAGAAGGTCGACAATCAAAAAATCTAATTGAGGGTTGAGGAAGTTAAACCTTACCCATATATAACTAGCGAGCTATGTTATTTATCATGTTGCTAGGGGCAGTGGGGTTTCCATTCTATGTCATTGTATTTGTTCCATGGTTGAGTAGAGAATATGGGAGTGGGAAGTTAGAGAACAAAATAGATGGGATAAAATTTTGCAACAACCTTATAGGTCACAAGAATCAAGTAACTCCACAAAGAATACCTCTTTTTTGTATTTGTATATTTCCATACTGGAGAAGAAAGAGCAGAGTGACTTCACCTTCTAGCTAGGCTTCCTTCCATATGGGTTTCCTATAGTAAATATCGTGTTCATTTGTAGACCACGAGTGAGTATTTTTACAATCTCTATTTTTTGCATTTTAGTTTTTTCATACATTTAAGCATGCAACTAGCAATTATAGAATCTAAGATATAAAGGAAATTGACCTTCATAGTAAATATTTCAGCATTTTATCAAATCTATTGTGACCGATTATTCTAGTGGACTGGCTCTGGACTGGCTCTCGCCTTAAATGAGCTCATGTGCCTCCAACAGTAGCACACTCCTTCTCCCTTGCAGTTGGATACTCTGTTCTAGTTACCCAAGTATGTTGGTCAGTGGAAATTGTCCATCTTTGAAACAGATAAAGTGTTTAGGTACCCTTACTACTTGGATTACATCTTCATATTCTATCAAAGTGCCCACCTTACTCACCTAAAGTTACAACAGTTTCATGAGGGAAAGCCTCTCAGATGATCCCAAAAGCCTCACAGGGACCTTTACCCATAGGGTACTGTTCTATTTCTCTTAGATTTATATTTATACCTCAAGGAAGGCTCATAAGATAACTTGAGTGTCTTGCGGAGGGAGCCTGGGTCCACTCTATTCTATTCTTTCTTTATTACTGAGGAGACAACCCTGAGGTGACAAGAGATTCTTTCTTCAACAACATACAACAACACGGTTGACATGGTTCAAGCCCTTAAAAAAAATAAATTAAAGCATACCCTCATAAGGTAGAAAGGTAGCATGTGTCAACTGGACCTATACAAAAGGTGAAAATTATTGGGTCTATGTTATTTTTGGGTATTTTTTTGCGGTTTTGTGGCCAACAATTTTATAATTCCAGTGAAGGAATTAAGGTTAATCTAATATGGTTCAAAGGACTATGGTTTTGGATGCCATGAGATCTTATATATTATATTGTAAATGATGAAGTTAATTGATGATGAAATTTATAGGTGCAATTTTAATGACTTTGTTGATTTTCTCGATTAAGGGTTTCTAGGGGAAACATATAACTATTATGTGTGACTGTCATCATCTACTTGTTTGTCTATAAATAATATGTGTGTGCATTGCTTTATCTAAAGATCTAAAGCCTATAAAATATATATCCCACATTAAAATTTGACCTATAACCTAAAGAAGGACCAAGTATGAACACATTTGAAGTCTAGAAAGGAGCACTTGAGTTGAAGAGCTCTCTGAAGAAGAGCACTAGGGTTCAAGAAGGTTCCAAAGTGGACATGGAAGCACTAGGAATATGTGCACTTGATTTGTAAGTTGTTGTGGATATTCCACTGGACAATTCATCACAACATATTTCATAACAATAGGCTGAAATCCAAAATTTATACTATGAGGGTTAATTTCCCTTTGATTTTATTAATTACTATTTTTGTTTTTTTGTTTTGTTTTGTTTTGTTTTGTTTGTCTTTTGTTTTTGTTTTTTGTTTGTTTGTTTGTTTGTTTGTTTGTTTGTGTTGACACCTAATCCGAAACGGATGGGTGAACCGGACAGTCATCCAGAAGATGAACTGATCCGTTTTATTTGTATATATATATGTAGATTACCTAATGAATAATATATCAGTTTTCTCTCGCTCATTAAGCCTGGAGTTACCCTGGCCTGACATGGTATCAGAGCACAGGTCCCAGAATAATTGTAACTCCTGCCTGAGAGCTGCTCAGTCTCTCTGACATCCCTGAAATAGCTGATGGCCTGAAGACTCCCGCTGCGTGGAACCTGAAGACTGCCGCTGCCTTCATTGAAACCCCTGGTTTGGTAACATATTGCTCACGGGATTGAATCCACCGGGCTCCAACATATCATCTTACCGAAAATCGTGCTTATCAATGCTTGTATACTGTAAAGAAAAAAAAAGGATTTTATATCTGTCTGTGCGTCGCTGTTGAATGCCGTGGGTTTTATATCTGTCATTCCTTTATTTCGGTGCGTCGCTGTTGAATGCCGTGGAGTTACCCTTGTTTAGACTCTGGAATGCTGATGAATGCTGTGGAATCCTGACATGGTATGTGGAATGCTGACATGCCCATGTGATCCCTAGTCTCGATAAGTATTGGAATACTTGAATTCCTTTGAATAAAGTTACCCTTCGATTTATAGAAAGGAAAATACATCTTTCCACCTTAACAAAAGCGATGGGTGATTTTGTAAGTTGTCATAAAATCATATTGTGAAAGAGTTGTGAGATATTCATATAAATCTTATGGGTGATGCCCGATACGGGTGGATGGGCTACCGAGACCACATGTTGTTGGTCTGTAATCTATAATTTGTGACCGAGGGCCATGAAAATCCATTTATCGACCACGCCATGAATATCATTTGTGACCGAGGGCTATGATTTTGTATCTTCACGATACTTGTGACAGTGGACTATAAAGCAGAATTTTAAAATGATATATGGTCATTTTTAAAACAGAGATATATATGGTGGTGATAGCAGAATTTTAAATTTTTTGATATATATGAGCTGAGATATATATGGAGATCGCAGAATTTTAAATTTTTTTGATATATATGAGCTGAGATATATATATGGAGATAACAGAATTTTAAATGACATGAGCTGAGATATATATATGGTGATTTAAAGCAGAGTTTTGAAGTGTAGAAATGGTGATATAAAGCAGGGTTTTAAATGATTTTTTTCTCCATACTCATTTTTTAAAGCAGAGATATACACAGTAATTCTCCATATCAAAATCAATTTTTTAAAAGCAGCAAAGTTTTTTTTTCTCATCAGAAGTATATCAGCAGCAGTAACAAAATGCATTCAATCATCTCTATGATAAGAATAGTTCTCACTGGCAAGGAGAAATATCCTGACTGGTCCCGGATGGTACAGCACACCCTCATTTTCAATGAGCTGTGGAAAGGAGTGTGTGTCAGAGAAGGAGACAATGACCCAGAAAAGCCCACATCAGACAAAGAGCTTGCCATCTGGGAAAACAAGAACAGCCAAAGCATATGCACTAATAGCAGCATCGAAATAGGAGGGTGAGTCGCACCTACACATGTACAACTGCCTTTGAAGCCTTACAAAAACTGAAAGAGCTCTATGACTCACATTCTGCACTTGAAGTTGTGCAACTTATGATCAAACTCTTCACTCTTGAACTGCAAAATAATGACCCTCTTGCTCTTGCATTTGAAATAAAATCTATAGTACATGATATAGATTCCACTAAAGTTAAGCTTGATATATCTCTTATTGCTTTCCTCAAGGCACTATATCCTACATACTCCAATTATCTTGAGTCTTTGCAAGCAAATGGAAATCTTAGGGATATAACCTTTGAATCTCTTGTGAAAAAGTTTGCTGAAAGGGAAAAAGCCTTTGGAAAGAAGACAGTCCCTGAATCTTCTGAAGAGACTGTATGCATGGCTAATAAAGAAAAATATCCTGCTCAAGATTCTACAAGAGGAAGAGGTGGACGAAGAGGAAGAGGAAGATACTTCAGAGGCAGGGGGGGCAGACATCCTCAAGGAGAAAAGGCAGATTTACATTGTATTCGCTGCAAAAGAAATGGATCACATGATGCCTCTACATGCAAGCTACCATGGGACAAAATTGAGCAGAGAAGAAACCAACAGAAAGGTAAAACTGATGATACAGACAAAGGTAAAGCACCTGAATCCGCTCACTATATTGAGGCACAATGTAACATTGGAGTAAATGAAGATTTGTTTAACACTTCACTTGCTTCCTGGAAAAATGACTGGCTGCTTGATTCAGGGGCAACCTGTCATATGACTCATAGAAAAGACTTTTTTGAAGATTTCACTGACAATGTTGATGGAGTAGTTTACTTTGCAGATCAGTCAAAAATCAAGCCATCAGGCTTGGCACAATCAGGCTTAAACTGCCTGGTCTCTCAGACTTTCTTCTTGATCATGTTTTATATCTCCCACAGCTCAAGAGAAACTTGTTGTCCTTGGTCCACATCCGCCAGCAAGGTCACTCTATTCATATGTTTGATGGCA
>APFE030215151.1:2696-26154 GCA_000404065.3 Pinus taeda
ATATGCGTATGTGCCCCATTTAGTTCTGAATGTGGTTTTTAATTGATCATCAGGATGTACCAACACTTGATTGTATCCTGAAAATCCATCCAAGAAAGACATTAATTCTGAGCCCGCCACTGCCTGTAATATTTGTTCCATAGGTGGTAAAGGAAAATTATCTTTTTGGCAGGCCTTGTTAAGGTTTCAAAAGTCAATGCAAATTCTAATATCTCCATTTTTCTTTCTAACATGTACCATATTGGAAACCCATTTAGAATGTCTGACGGGAAAGATTATTTTGGCTTTCAATAACTTATTGAGTTTAGTTTTTATCTGATTTTCTAAATTGGGATGGATCTTTCTCAATTTTTGTTGGACAGGTTTTTCATTATCGATCATTGGAATAGTATGCTGGATGATGGAAGTGTCGTATGTTTTGAGTTCATCATAGTTCCAAGCAAAAACGCTTTTATATTGTCTCGAAAGATGAATATACGCTAATTTTTCTTCAGGGGCTAGGCCAAGGCCTAGATTAATGTTTTCTTGTTTGGCATCAGTTCCTAGGTTTTCTAATTCGTAATTCAAAGTTTAACTTTGGAGTTTTGAATTGGTAGACCTTTTAAACTGATCTTTCAATTCATATAGGTATTCTAACTTGACCACCGACTTAGGTATAGTATTGTTAGTGATATCTTGTTGCAATTGTCGATCATGTTGGTCTTCGTCAATTATTTGATTGGAGTAGGATCCTTCAGATGTGAGGAAATTCACGATATCAGGATCGTCGTTAAATATTCTCCAATTTTTTATGTTATCAAGAATAGAAGGTCTAAATATTAATTCTATTGAGAATGTATCTGGACTAAAATCTTCTGAAGGAATGAGCTTAGAAGCTACGTTGGATAAAAGGTCCGCACTTGCATTTCGGAGTCTGGGAATTGATGAAATATTAAATGCTATAAAATGCTCAGTCAGATCTTGAACTAAAGATTGATAATGTTTAAAATGACCTGATAAGCAGTGTATAGTATTACGTACCTGTCTGACTACAATTTTAGAGTCTCCAAAAACTTGGAGGTACTTGACGTCTAACCTGATTGCTTTGTACAATCCTCGGACTAAAGCCTCATATTCTGTTGTATTGTTAGTGCAATCAAATTTGAGTCTCCATGTTAACATAATTTTATCTCCTTCTGGACTAATTAGCACGCATCCTGCTCCTGCTCCTTCGTTAGATTTAGAACCATCAAAAAATAATTTCCAAAACAAATATTTATTTACAGGACTATCTAAAAAATTGATACATTTTGAACTATCCGTTTGAGAAAAAATTTTGATTTGGGATAAAATAGAATGTTCTAAGTAAGGTGACGTATGAGCATTAAAATTGACGAGGAAAGAATCCACTGAGTAATTGCCAATAATGCTATTTTTATATGCTATTGGTTCATTTTCCCCTCTAATTCCATTACTATGTATTTCTAATGTAGTTCTCGTTCAACTTTTATTTGATTTGGTTTACCATTGTAGGGCAGCCACATGTGCGACCAGTCAGTTGCGAAGTATCCATGAAGTTTTTTTGACCAATCCCTACTAAGAATTAACCCATAAAATTCTAGAATATCAGCAACTAAAATGTCAATAACTTGACATACCTTTGGGTTGGATGACAGCCCTATGGTTACTTGATTTAGTTCACCAATTACTTCGACTTGCAACCGATCTAGCTGAACTATGCGCACAATGGATTTCTGTGGTTGAACGTTTAACTTAGTACATACAGACTTTGGTAAAATATTCGATGAAGGTCTAGAATCCACTAAGCAATTATGTACATTCTTATTGAAAATTTCATAAGTAAGGAGAAACGAGGGAGTATGAGATCTCGATCTTCCTCCAATTAAAGCGATGTCAGTTGGATCAATCTTGTTGGTCGCATTAGTTGGAGGTCTTCCCATGTTATGGGAAGCTTGAGAAAGTACAGTGGCCGGCAAAGGTGCAACTGGCACAGCATGTAATTCTTTCAACATTATCTTTTGTTGGTGCTTTAACTTTCTCAATTCGTAAAGAGTGATATTGGCCCTAGTCTGTTTCATGTCTTCTATAATATTGTACTCCATTTCATCCGAAACGATTAGCGTTTTAGATGGAGTTGATGAATCTATTTGGACTGGGCTGGTTTGAGTCGCTTTAGATGTCATTTTCTTTGTTGCAACTTTATCTTTTATTGCAGAGCTTGTGCTCTTTGGCTTGGGGATAGTTTGGGGAGGATCAAGCTGATTTCTACTTCGTGTGCTAACTGGGAATACTTCTTGATCTTCTTCTTGTGGGAGGATGAAATCCCACATTCCTTGTAATTCTACAACTTATTCTTCATTAGTTTTCCCTTCAGTGGCAATTTCCTCTTCCTCTTCTTCATATTCAACACTTGAAATAGCATTGGGAGGCTTTGAATCCATTGAAGGGCTTCTTTTAAAAGCTCTGTAGGGATTTTTTGAAGAAGTTTCTGCTACTTGCCTTTTGATGTCGACCATTTCATTGGACATGGTCTTCAGAACTTTTTGCAATCCTTCCAAATCGAATGGATCTTTCGCTTGTTTCTTCTTGGAATCTTCTTTGAAGGTGACTTTCTTGGATTTTCATTCCTCTATCATGGATTTCTTCTCTAGGGCTATTATACGTTTCTCTACTACTATTGCTTCTTCCATGTTTTTGGCTAAAGTTGTTTTATTAGCCCTGTCCACGAAGATTGCTATGTTCGATGGTAAAGCAGTGATATACCATTCACTTTGCACTTCTTCGCTAGGCTGAGAAGCAGTAGGAATTTTGTTTAAGATTTTATTGAACCGTAAATTGAAATATTTGATAGGTTTCCTCGATTCGGCCCTAAGGTTGGATAGGTTATTGATTAGCATTGTCGTAGACCTGTCATCACCAAACTTGGTTAGGAATTGTTCTTGGAAGATGTCCCAACTAGTGATAGATCCAGAGGGTAATGAGAAATACCATGATCCGGTTGTTCCTTGCAGAGTATAAGGAAAAAGTCGAATAACAGCATCTTCATTGGTCACCCCATTGAGATTAATGCATAGCATAAATTTGTTTATATGCTCTTCTGCTAGCATGTCTGCCTCAAGATTAAACTTAGGCAGCCATTTCTCAGGATGGGCCAGTATTTGACTCAAGGGTGCAGGCATTAAGACTGCCCCAGGGTTGTTCCATGGAGTTTGGGCCATTGTTGATCTACTAACAGAGGAAAGTGCAGAAGATGATCCCTGCGGTTGTGAAGATGATGGTATTATGATTGCAGATGATTTAGGAGGAGTTGTGAGGGTTCCAGTGGGTGGGTGAACGATGATTTGAAGTGGAGGAGTGGATGGTTGACTTCGCGGTGGAGAGGTTGAGATGGATGATGATGATGAAAGAGTCTCACTATCGGACTCTTTAGGTGATTTCCTTGCTCTTTTTCATTTGAGTAGAGGTAGTTCGGTTGGTTGAACGCCAAACTTTTCACTCTTTAATCTGGTCAGGGGATGAGCAGGGTTATATTGCGAAGTAACGCTGCCTTAAGATTTATCAGATCTTTGAGGAGAAATAGAAAATTGTTGAAGTTTGTGAATCAAAGACTCGACTTCAGGAGGTTCGATAGTAGATTGTTCTGAAATGTCAGGGTTTGTAGCAGCGGTTGATGCTCCAGAGACTTTCAACTCTGGGTTTAAGTGTAATGGAGAAGTCGGGGGAGATGGTGAGGGCTATTTACTCTCAGAATGGTTTTTAGACTTAGATTTACTTTTCATTCATAGTTCAGGCCCTCCTTCTAGTGCCAAATATGTTGAAGCCCCGAAAATCGGGTCTACAACAAGGGGGATACCCGCCCGGTCCGGACCTTGGTTGGCAGCTCCTTATCCGTTTGGTATAGTGGGTCTGAATGAGGATATGGGACCAGTTTCCCAATTTATGAGTGTGTGTGTAGAATTTCATGTTTCTGATCTAATGATTCCTAATTAAGATGTTCTAATTCTAACTTTAATCTAGTGCTATGCTATTGTATTCTAATAAGCAGAAAACATCTAAGTCTATACTAACCTGGGGTGTAATTATTCTATTATGTGATCTAAAAAGATTTCAAATAACAACTGGTAATAAATATCATTCAGCTATTATGAGAAAAGAATTCAATAAAGATGAACCACTTCGTATAAAAAGTTAGACGAAACAGTTGTGAAAAACATATCGCATAGTGAGCTATTCATACATTAAGCATAAATAAATAGCTACCACCATACAAAAGTGCCAAATGATAACTCAGGCATTCACGAATTAATATATAAACAACTAAAACTAGATATCACTTTAACACAAGCAAAACTGGTTAAGAGATAAAAGTACCATTTATAACTAGTCCTACTCATGAGCTTCAGGCGACAATGATTTATCTTTCCTTGATCTAACATCCACTAAGAGTACAGAAGTGCAACATCAGTAGCGGATATTAAATTCAAACATTAACAAATCCTATTCCATTCATTCATCAAAACCTCCTCGGAGGGTGCAAAAGTGCATGTACTGAGGACAAGTTTTTGAAAAATTTCTGGACCCTTCTCTAAATGCATGAGAAGGGTTTAAATGCTACTAACTAAAACTAAAAATAACTTATTACAAAAATTCAGGATGCGGTTTAAATGACCGTCCTTTTTCTAAGCAAAAATAAAATAAAACTATTTCTAAAATTAAATATAACATCTAACTATTGTTGTATTTGCTCCTTAATATCGCAAGCATTCAGCATTGCCTGAGAAGAGTCGGTCGACCGACTTCAGCTTATAATTGTGCTGTGAAACGGAATTAGCAAGATCTGGCGCCATCTTTTCGGCAAAATCGATGACGTATTTGGGAATCATCTGCAGACTATGTGACTTTACCATGTATGGCCAGTATTATTCCCAATTTAACTTGATTAACCCTGAAATTGCTTCTGCCTTTTCTTTAGCTTTTTGTTTCTAGTGTGGCCTCTTGCAATTTTTTGGCGTTTGCAGATAACTGAGCAATTGGAAGCTTTCCTTTTTGAGCAATTTTCTCAGTGATGCGCTATTAGTGCTAGGTGCTAATCGCGCATCAGAAACTGCCTCTGTTTCTTGATTCGGGCTTCCTTGACGCTTTTTTCGCCTTTAGTGCCTTTTGGGAGATATAAAGCTCAAACTCTGTGAAGATAATGATTTTGTAAGCTCTTGACCTGAGTCTTAAAATGTTCATCTCTGTCATCAACATTGTCCATGTATATGAGAATTTGGGGCCTTGTTGCTTTCCAATGCAAGAATGAATGAGCTAACTCTGTAACTAATTTTTCAGCCGACCTTGATGGGCCTGTAGTAGCCGAAAATCCCATTACCTAAGGATTCTCTTCCCCAAGTAGATTAGGTGCGCCTTCCCAGATGGAAATTGGACTCCTGCCTTTCTTCCGCATAATATCCTGCATACTGTCTTGTATAACCTTTTGTTCTTCGTTCCTGCAGTTTACAAATGAGGTGAAAGTAATGATAAAAATAATGACAGGAAAGCTTTAAATGCCAAAGATATGTAAAAACACGCCACCTTACGTGAACTGGCTCCTTGATAAACACAAAACCATATTTTATTAACAACTGGCATATAACTCATTAATTAACATTAAAATGCGTGACCAGTTCTTGGTTTATGGAAAAAGATTTTTCTTGAATATTAAGCTAGGAAAATCTACGATGGAATGATTCTGTGATTTGCATCGCAGTATCGCAGATCGCAGCATTGTATTATTGCAATTATTGTTGCATCGCATTATCATTGTTATCGATGCATCACATTATCGCTGCATCGCAAGATCGTAAGATCGCACGATCGCAATATCGCACGATCGCAAGATTGCACGATCGTTTAATCGTTATGTGTATTTTATGTGTTTTTGCGATATGTGATATGCGATATCACATATCGGCAATTTTGAGGTTTTCCAATGTGAGTGCTCATTGATGCATGCGATGCGATGGAGTTTCGCATAGCAATCTCGCATTTTTTAGCTCATAAGAAGGCATCCTATCATTTTTTTGCGCGATGCGATATTTCTTAAGGAGTGAATTTACTTCCTTTATCATGAAACTTAAGCTTTTTAGATTTTTCAAAGGTATTTTCCTAAGTTCATGATGGTAAGCTTTATCCAAAAGGAAGTATAAGCACTAATTGATTTTTTTTTAAATGTTTGACTAAGGGTCCCCACTTATTTAGTATTAGAAATAACACTATATAAAGAGGGGGGTTGTTGGTGGCCACAACAATGATCTAGTTCGTTCTTTCAAGTTCTTGAATCAATTGGCTTGGTTGCTGGTTTGCCCAAGGTTCGTTTGAAACTTTCTTGTTGGTTTGATTGAGCCTTCCCCATTGTTTATTTATAGTTGACTTTTAGAGACAGTTATTGGACGAATCTTTGATATTGATTCGATTTCTTTTCTCTACCGAACATAGATCAAAATTGGTTGGATCGATCAGTTTTTCCATGCTTGTTTTTTTGTTTCTTTTAACTTTAAAACATCAAAATCAAAAGACTGCATTTATTTTAGTATACGAAAGTGAAAGTGAATTTGCATTTCAAGGTTGCATATTGGAAAATGAATGATAAAATCTCTCACTAGTAGTATCCATGCACTGTAGGAATTGATGTCTGTGTGCATTGAGTGACTGCATTCATATATCTTGGTTTTCTTGGTTTGGGAATGATCTTTCTACCCTCCTGTAGGTAGGTGTTCATTAAAAGAAAAGGATATTTCATTCATTCTAGCTACATCCTAGGTTTTGTTGTATACATATGGTAAGGCCTGAAAACTGAAACATAATTCAAGATCAACTTTAAAATGAATTGAATAAACCTAACAACGCATTGGAACATAACGCTCACTATTTAGAGTTCTAGGCTAGAGACGTGCTCTGGCGTCGTTAAACCTAGTCACTATTGTTTTCACTCAAGGTTGGGTGATTCCTCCTTCTATGACTCAATAGCGGTCTAGTACAGAATTGTGCTCCCATGTATCGTCGAGTATATGTTGGGAGACCCCACTAGGTTATCATCCTATGCCCTTAGAAAGTTTTGTCTGTCGTCTTGCAAATCGTAATGCACCGAACACATCATTCGAGAAGTTTGACTATCGTATGGAAAGTCCTTGGGTTTCATATGACTTCCAAGGTTTATATGTAGTTTTACTGGTTGTTTGGTAAACCTTTTGCCTAGTTCTCTAGAGTAGTCACTTTTGTTCCTTTTCGGACTCCCTAAAAGAAAAGGTTCATCTGAGCACTTTTCACTTTAGGCTCATTAAATCGTCGAAGGCAACTAGAGTCATATTTTCATTTTTTTCTCAACTTTTTAAAGATGAAAAGGTCAAGTTTTGTTCCCGTGTCTTAAAATTATTCGGCCACGTTCATATTTGCCCTGTTAGATCTTGTTTGCGTTTAGTTCGAGTAGGGTTCTTTCTCATTAGTTTTCCTAGGATTTTGAATTGAATCATCCTGGCAGAATCACTAATCCAATCTCCTATTCCAAGTGACCAAGGGTCTCCATCCTTTGTAGCTTTCAAAGTTTCGGTAGTTAGTGATACTCTCCCTGTCATCCCGAGTATCCAACCGCTTAACTCTTGTGCTCTAGAGGACGAACCCTATGACATCCGTTGGAACCCCATTTGGGAGCCTTCCAAAGAATACTTTTTTGTTACTCCTCCTAGCATTTCGGTCCCGATGTCTCCCTCTGACATGGACGAGACAACTCCTGTCTCCGGTGAAGAATCCTTTGTGACAGAAAGTGAAATACCTATGCCTACGGAAACTTCACCTTTTTGTGTTACTTCCCTTGGTGTCACGTTACCTTTAAGATATAATGCTTTGGCAGACATCATCGATTCTAGATTTCCCCTTTCAAGTTCCATATGGTCTCGTACAGTCCCTCCGACTTCGGAGCCTTTTACACCCCAAATTCACAATGTGTCTGTCACATCTATTCCGACCATGCCAACCATTTGTGTGGCTTCTTCAACCCCTGTTGTGAGTGTCGCTACTGCTTCTTCAGTGGTGACTACTATTGTTGAGCCTTCTGTTGGTCCTGCCAATAGTGGCCCAATGGCAGGAGTTGTCAATCCTACACTAAGTGCCCCACCTTCTTCTGGTTCTAGTCCGGCAGGGGGCATATGATCAATATGTACAAGCTCTTCAGAATCCGGATCCTCAAAATCCATTTCATTATTATGATTCTCGTGGAGCTCATATCTATTACCCTAGACCTATGTCATCTCAACCAGCAGTTGAGGTCACGGTTCCGTTGTCCGTTGCTTGGGGTACCACCACTTATCATGTTGGCCAAGCACCACCCACAAATTTTCAAGGGCCACCCTATCAAGGTCAATCATCTTACGGACAACCTTATCCAGTGCAACTTGGAGGCCCATAAGGACAACCCTTCCAGGGACAACCTTCGGCCTTTGGTGGTTCCGTCTTTACTTATTTCAGACAACCTTCTGGTAATCAGAGACAACCTTACATAAAACAAGGCCAACCCGATGTCCAGCAAGGTTACTCTTCTGGGCAAGTCAATCAGCCTTACGTTCAACAAGGCCAACCCACTGCCCAACCTAATCAATCATCTGGACAAACTAGTCAGCCTAATCAACCGTCTAGACAAATTGGTCAGCCTCACAACCAACTGGGCCAACCAACTGTCTAATCTGCTCAGCGATCCGGTCCATCAGGACAACCCTCAGTTGTGTAAGGACAACCCAATACCCAACAAGCTCAACCTTCTGGGCAAATGGGTCAACCTCAACCTCAACTAGGTCAACCTTCTAGCCATATGGCTCAGCCTCAGTTTTCTCAAGGACATCCGTCTGGGCCTGTTCAACCGGGCACTCAAATGATTGTTTTTTCTCAAGCTCCACCTGGTTTTCAGCCCCAGTCTGGGAACTAGACCTAATCCAGTCCTCAAATTTAGGTTGGATCCCAATCTCAACCTACTTATCAAACACAGCCTGGCTCCTAGACTTAGTTTGGAGCCCAGCCGCCTTATGGTTTTCAGCAATCCCAAGGGCAAGCCCAATTTGCCCCATATCAAAATTATCAGCAACTGCAGGTAAATCCTTATCAGAATTTTCGGCAACCATATGTTGCTCCTGCAGGCCAAGTTGGTAATCAGTGGAATGATGGGGAGCAAATCCAGGGTCAACCATCCAGTTACGGTTATAACTCCTATGGACAAAACCCTTATGGGCCAAATCCGTCTGGACCAAACCAATGGGGGCAATAAGCAGCGAGGTGGAACTCTGGTGCTACCTCCTACCCACGACCTTAGATGTCCTTTAACCCTCAATTACCCTTTTTAGCAACGTTGGAATTACCAGATGTGTCCAAACTAACAAATGATCCGATTCTTCATAATCCGTATTGGCCGCCAATTCCAACTAAAATTCCAGGTGATTGTCCCAAGTTTGATGGTAAAGCTGGAGAAGATCACCAAGCTCATGTCATGACATATCATCTATGGTGCTTGTCAAACTCATGGCTTGATGATTCGATCCAGCTCTGCCTTTTTCAACAGACTTTCACTGGCTTTGCTGCTAAATGGTATATTAAGTTAGCTTACAGATCTTTTCAGGACTTTAACTCATTAGCTATGGCATTTTTAACTCATTTTCAGTTGTCGATTTGATATGAAATGGGCACACATCTCCTGACATCCTTAACACAGACTACGGCCACGCATATCTCCGATCATATTCATGAATGGAGACGACATCACCGTCTGATTAAGTTTTTGATTCTCGATCATCTTTTGACTGACTGGTTCACAACTTCATTTGTCAGTCCAATAGCCCGGGATATTGCTATGGGGGCATGTGTAACTAAAGAGCAAGCTATTGTGCATGCTCAGTACCTCGACTTGGTTTACTCCCAGTCCGATACGCTATATGATTACTTTCCAGATGCTCTGAGCCCTTAAACTTCCAAATCCCCACCAACACCATTTGTTGACAGCGTTATCGGTTCTATCAATGTGCCTCCTAAGAAATCTCCTGCAAACATTGGGAAGCAAAAGCGGAACGCTTCGAATGAAACCACTTCTCAGGCCGTATCTAATCTTGGTAACACTTCTGAGGTTAATTTCATCCAGTCCACCACGGCAGAAAAAGCCTCGAAAGGGAAAAATAAGGGAAAGGGAAAGAATAAGGCTAATCAGTTGAAGCAGGATTCCCCTAAATCTCCACCCGAGGAAGGTGCCAAACACAAACCTAAGTATCCTTGCCTTATCTGTGATGAGGATCACTATACCAAAGACTACCCTAGGTGGTCTGAAGTTAGTCGTTTGTTGAAAGGCGCCCCCATGACTCTTGTCTTACTCAAAGAACCTTTTCCCTTGCAGCAAACTCAAATGGTGGCTGATCCATCTCAATCCTCTTCTCCCTTTGGTTCTCAAGTATTTATGGTTGGGACGAAAGAGTATCTGTCGCCTGCCAGGAAAGAGCCTTAGGTCCCCTCTAGTGCTCCTCCGTCCAGCTCTGGTCCTCTCCATATTGGGCGAACTAGCATTGAAGTGGTCATCCGACCTCCTCCTAAAGGCGTACTCCAGAAATCTTCGTACAACCCGAATGCTCATGTTGCTCAGCACTATAACATCATTGAGGAGTTAACCTAGGCTCCGTTAGTTATGTCTACATTAGAAGTTCTCTAGAGCTGCCCCTCTCAGAGGAAGTCTTTGCTATCAGCCATCAGTGGCATTGACCCGGCCGATTCGGATTTGATCACTTTTGACCTAGACAGTCATATACCAAGACTACCTCACCAAATTGCCTTCCTTATTTAGGTCATCATCAATTCTAAAACGATTCATTGTACCATCATTGATAAAGGCGCTTCCACTTGCATAATGTCTATTGCTTGTTGGAAGGCTATCGGTTCTCCGACTTTGAGCTAGTCTCCTATGACCTTAGAAACCTTTGATGGGAGAGAATCTCATCCTTATGATATCCTCCAATGCTTGCCTATTACTCTAGAAGGGAAGACGATCGAAGTGGAGGTAGAAGTTGTCGATGCCAATTTATCTTACAACCTCCTTTTAGGATGAAGCTGGACATATGCCATGCGAGCCGTGGCTTCATCTCTATTCCGTGTCATTTGTTTTCATCATCAAGGGAAGATTGTCACAGTAGACCAATTGTCCTTCTTCGCCTCCTCCTCTGATGGCAATGTGCCTTTCATAGAGCATACCTCTGTTCCTTGTGAGAGTGTGGGTGTTGGACTCTTTAAAGATCCTGCCCTTATGGGTGTTTTTTCACTCCCACATCCCAACATCGCTCCCATTAATATGATTTCTGTTTGCTCTGATCCATGGGTTCTTCCTCCTACTGATCAGATAGAATCCTGGGGCGATGAGATGTCGTTGAATCCTGCCGAGCTCAACTACGTCGAAATTGTTTATGCATCAGATCCATCCTCTGAATCTGCTCCTTTGAGCGGAGCTCTTGACTCGTACATTCAGTCCCCTTGGCCTGGAGATGGTGCTTCTTCAAATCCTTTAAAGGAAACTTTTCCTTCTGATGAAGCAATTATTAAGACCATGTCTTTCAAGGAACCCCCTTGGATTGATCATCACCATCGTTCCTCATTTCTCCCTACCCATTGGGCAATCCTTACTTGTCTCGTGCAATTTGCTTCTTGTCTCCCCTCCCAACCTCTTCAGACACCTATCTAGATCCATCAAGTGTCTTCTGAAGGGAATATGGGGAACATTACGCAAACTCAACTAATCGACATCTTTGTTGAACCAGGGATTGCCGAGCACATCCATGTTGGAGTAACTTGTACTCTGAAGGAGATTTAGCTTTATACTGGTCTTTTTCGAGAATTTTGTGATGTGTTTGCTTGGTCTTACGAAGAGATGCCTCGCATCGATCCCAGCATCATGGTGCATGAGATACCTACATATCCAGGTGTGAAACCTATTCTATAGTGTCTACTCCCCGTGCAACCCCAAAAGGCTGCAGCTCTTAAAGCGAAAGTTGAAAAGCTTCTTAAGGCTGGTTTTATTTACCCCATCCTACTCATAGATTGGGTCTCTAATATTGTCCCTGTGACTAAAAAACAGGGCACTATTAGGGTATGTTTCAACTATCGTGATATCAATTGGGCCTGTCCCAAAGATAACTACCCTACACCCTTCATTGACCAGCTCATTGATGAGTGTGCTGGGAGTGAAATATACTCGTTCATGGATGGCTTTTCTGGTTATAACCAAATTAATATTGCACTGCAGATCAACACAAGATCGCCTTTATCTGTCCGTGGGGCACTTTCACTTATAAAAAGCTCCACTTCGGTTTAAAAAATGTCGGTGCCACCTTCCAACGCACAATGTCTTACGTGTTTCATGATATTGGACACATTGCGCAACCTTACCTCGATGACCTTCCGGCCCATTCAGTGAAACGCCAAGACCATCCGACCCACCTTCGCAAATTTTTTCTCCGTTGTAGACACTATCGTATTCGGCTTAATCTGCATAAATGTGTCTTATGTATTGAATCGGGCAGACTTCTCAGGTTCATCATCTCCCAAGAGGGTATCTGTCTGGATCCCCTTAAAGTCAAAGCCATCTTGAATATTCCTCCCCCTGCTTCTTTGCAGCAATTGTAGAGTTTGCAGGGTAAAGCAAATTTTTTACGACAATTTATTCTGAATTATGAAGAAGTGGCCAAAGGCTATACACGGTTATTGAAACGTGACACTCCTTTTCTTTGGGATACCGCTACACAAGATTCATTCAAGCACCTCAAGACCCTCCTTGTTTCTGCTCCGTTGTTGCGTCTCCCTGATTATCACCGGGACTACACCTTTTATTTAGCCACTGCTGATACCACCATCGGCATGGTTCTAGTTCAAGACGATGATGATGGTACTGAGCATGTCATTTATTATCTCAGATGTAATCTGATTGATATGGAAACTCGCAATGCCTATGTCGAGAAGTTGGCATTGGCCGCCATTTGTGCCATCCAACGTTTCCTCCCTTATATATTATTGTGCACCACAACGGTGATTTCTGATTGAAACCCAATGACGTACATTTTGTCACATCAGTTACTGGGGGGGAAATACTCAAAGTGGATTGTCATCCTTCAAGAGTTTGCTTTGAGTTCAACACCACCAAGTCCAAGAAGTCCCTCGTCTTCGCTAAGCTACTTTCCTCTCTGCCATCTGTTACCGCACCTTCTCGGTTAGAGGACCATATTCTGGATGAAACTCTATTCTTGATTAGTACCCTCAATCCTTGGTACAGGGATATTATTGTCTATCTCCAGATGTCCTCCTTTCATCCCAATTTTTCCAAGGATGGTCGGCGATGGATTCGCCATCATTCTCAACCTTATCACATTATTGGGGACACCCTGTACCATCTCGGTGCCAACTTTGTTCTCCGTCAATGCTTAACACCTGTGGAAGCTAAACGAGTTCTAAATGATTGCCATTCTGGTGCCTGTGGTGGTCACATGTCCAGGTACGCTACTGCTCAGAAGATCCTCCGTGCTCGTTATTTTTGGCCCTCCATCTTCAAGGATTGCATTATTGTCGTTCGTTCTTGTCATGAGTGCCAAATATCTACCAACGGAAGATGTGCGCGCCTCCCGCTCCATTGCACCCTGTCATTACCATCGGCCTTTTTGCCAAATGGGGCATTGATTATATGACCTGTAAACCTCGCTCAGCCAGGGGGCATGGGTATATCATTTTTGCTGTTGATTATTTCACAAAATGGGCCGAGGTGATGCCTACACTATCCGAGGACGGTCACACAGCGACACAATTTTTATTCAATCATGTTATTTCACGATTCAGAGTCCCTCAGGCTATCATCACTGATCACAGCAAACACTTCCATAATTGTATGATGACTGAGTTAACAACCCAGTTGGGCTTGCGGCATGATAGCTCGACACCATACTATCCTCAGGCCAATGGCCAAGTTGAAGCTGTCAACAAAGTTCTAGTTACAATGCATCAGCACACCATTGGCATGCACAAATCCAACTGGCATTTGATGTTGTTCTCCGCCTTATGGGCCTACCGAACTTCAGTGAAGGATGCCACTGGATTCACACCATTCCAATTGGTTTATGGTCTAAAGGCTACCCTTCCGATTGAGTGTGAGATCCCTTCTCTGAAATTAGTCGTCGAATTACTCCCCAACACTACTCTGATATAATAACGTCTTCTCTATCTAGAGCGACTAGACGAGACCCGTCAACTAGCCTCTCTAGCCATTGAAGCACAGAAGAAGAGAGTGAAAACTCACTTTGATCATACTATCCATCTGTGTTCTTTCGTTGAAGGAGATTTAGTCCTTCTTTATGATCAAGCAAATGATAAGCTGGGGGTAGGCAAATTCGAGCCTATGTGGCATGGGCTTTATATTGTAAAGTGAGTTTTGCAAAAAGGGGCCTATGAGCTGATTGATTATGAAGGGAACCCTCTCAATAAGCCCCGCAATGGGCTTTATCTAAAAAAATATTATGCATGAACCCCATGCATTCTGATTTGTACATACGTGTGTTTTCAGCAGGTGTGTTGTGTGCATGTTTCATGTCTAGCTTGGTGTGTAGGCATAATCACCACTTCTTGTGTCTTTTTGCTTCTTGTGTAGATGTCTGGTACACCTTATGTTGGTTTCGCTGATGGTGCTTGCCACAGTACCCGCAACCTTTCTTCTACGGCATGGGTGATCTACGATCCTCACAGTGAGTTAGTAGACCTTCAAGGTATTTTTCTGGGTTGTACCACAAACAATGTCACCAAATATAGTGTTGTTATTGAATTACTGACCGAGGCTATTAACCACGGCATTCGTTCATTGGTTGTGAATCTGAATTCTCAGCTTGTTGTCCACCAACTTAATGGGCGTTATTCCATCAGAGATCATCAGATTTTAAAGTTGTATTTACGTGTTAAATTGTTAGAAAGGAATTTTGATTTTACTACATATCAACACATTCCAAGAAGATTAAACACATTAACTGATTCATTATCAAACCATGTATTAGACAGACATTTGCATAACATGTAATCAAAATATCATATAGAAGCATTCAAAACACAATAATGAACCATAGGAATATGTATATATATATATATATATATATATATATATATATAATATATATATAATATATATATATATATATAGATATCGTGTGGGGTACCGAGGCACTCAAAAAATAAGTGTGTATGTCCAAATAGAGTCTGTGTTCTCCGTACATCTGAGACACATGTCTCTCAAAAAATCAACAGGAAATAAAACCTAGGCACCTACTGCGGTGGGTTATTCTCCCTATAGCACACCACCACTCCTGCAACCCGCCTCAAAAGTCAGTGCACCCTCGGTATCACCCCTACAGTATGAATCTGAAACTCTATGGGGACCTCCTCAATCCCCATGTAATCACGGATCCCCGCCATCAGGCCCTCAAGATTTTGGGCCACTGTCTTTATCGAATCGCCAGCTGGAGGAGCCAAGGCTAGCTCTCTAATGCCCTGTGGATCCCTCCGTGCCTCTAGAGCCAATCCTACAGGCCTCACTGGTCCCACATCTGTGAATACCATAGAGTACATAATTAGGACATATGCATGAAAAATCTAAAAAAAAAACATCATAAACGATAAAATGCAAAAATAGTATGATCAAGTGCTTTACCGCCATCATCCCATTACTCGCCAGCGGGCAGCTGCATATCGGGGTCTCCACGAAAGTCCATAACAGCATATGGCCAGTCCTCGATGAAGATCGTCTGGCATTCTAGCCACTCACAGAACAGTGTCCCCAACGACACTAGTCATCTGCCACCTCATCGTGGCATAACATGTGCCCATCGTGTGATCCTGGTCTCCTACGGTCTAGGTAGGTCCAAGTCCATATCCTGCAACTGCAGCGCTGGCACCCACTCCAGCATGAGCAGGATAAAGATAGACCCATAGCCAAATTGTTTCATCTCTCCACGATGACAGTTGGTAAGTTCTCTCTTCATGTTGGCCGTCATTGTTTCCACCTAGTTGAACATGGTCAGATTGAGGCATTCAAGAGCCAACCGGAGTTGGGTCTTTGTTGCCTCATGTTGGGCTTGGGAGCCCGCTGTCCTCGTCACCATAAATAGAACTGCATGAAGGACCAAGTCTTCCACCGTCAAAATTACCACCTTCACACTCTTTGATTTGCATGCCTATGGGCACACTCATGCCATCAGCATGTCTAGTGATTCGCTACCGATCCCTTGGCCTTCTAAGATCGGTCTCTCACCATGACGGGACAATCCGGTTAGAAAATATATGTCCGTAGCATCGAACTCAATGTCTCTACCCCAGATTATGAATTTTTCGTCTGTTGCGTTCCAGGCAATGATTATCAGCTTTAACAAATTGGGTTGGGCCCGAAGGTGCGGAGTAAGGAAAATTTTTAGCAACTCGCACGCACGTAAAGCATTTTGGCACCCAACATCAGTGAAGGCTTCCTCATCATTGACATCATGAGTTTGTTCCTACCAAACAAATGCCATGATGCCCTGCATGACAAGAAAAAATGAACTAGACCTTCTTTTGTAAATTTGAATTCATAATTTACACAAAAAATTAATTTCACGTCGCCATCGTGACTATTCTTAAAACAACCATGATGACGCTCAATTCACAGTCCATTTTTTTTCGTGATCATCGCGAGAATACATCAGATGCTCACGACGATCCAGAGGTGCTACATGTAAATCACGCTCTGTCATCACAGACCCGAGTGGCTTTCCTGCAACGACTGAGAGGCGGACTCTGATTCAAAAATCCATCTAGTTTCACCTACTTAATGCTAAATTGCATAAAAAACTACTAAAATGAAGTGTAGGGAGAAATGTGCTTACTTGGTAGAGGTTTCAGGACGAACCGCGAAAGGATGAGGCAGGAATCAACTTGATAACTTTGCTTAAGTTGGTGCTCCAAACACTCCAAGGTAAAACAAACAGTGCAAATGGTAAAAACAAATGAATTACCCCACCCTTTTTATAGTAGCTTTTTGAAATATTAAAAATTTTACTTTAGAATGTGGGTTTTTTCCATTTTTATGGCATGGTTAATTGGAGTTTTTGGTTTTTAACTGTGTTTCCGCATATATTAATTATTTATGTCAAATGGGTTTTATGTTTGACATGTTTTGTGTAGGACTATGGGTAGTGGAGTTATGTCGTACTTTGTGTGCACTTGATCAGTAAAGTCTTCTTTAACGCTCTTTTCTGACTTAAAAGACGAAAAGATAGCCAAGTCGTCCCTTTCGACTCATTAAACAAAATGAGAGGCAATCTACTTTCAGCTCTTTTCTGACCATATAAACGTGAAAATATCGTTGGGATTTTGTCGTTTCAGGTCCGATACTGGTTACAAAACGACGTGTCTTCGATCACTTTTCGACTTTTTTGGATCGAAGCCCCTAATTACGAAAAGTACTCCTTGATCGTAATAGTCAAGAAGTTCTCTCAAGTATTGTTTTATACTTTTTCAGGCTCGAGGGACACAAATCTACGAAAAAGGACCCCCTCTAGAGTTTTCTTTTCTGTGTCTTTTTTAAACTCTCTAAACATGAAAAGGACTCTAAGTTTTACCTTTGTCAAACTTGATGAGCCCCAAAAATGGGTAACTTATTGGGCTCATTATTGCCTATTGTTCTTGATTAATCCACCATTCTTCATAGTTAATGCATGCTTTTGAGTATATTTATGTTAATTGAATGAATGAGAATAGTCACTTGACCATGGAGTCTAATACGTGGTTATTGCAAATTTTTGGACAACTTTTGGACCAAGGTCAAGAATTTATGAGCCATTTGACAGCCAAACACGAGGGAACAAGGCTGAGGATTCATAGGAGGGGTATCTCCTACACTAAATGGCCCCTGCCTCAAATTCTCCACCATCAGCTCGGAGTTTAGGAGGCCACCAAAGATGATTCCCAAGGGCAGCCAAGCAGCTTTTTGTAAAGTGACTGATTACTGGTAGTTTGAGCAGCCGAGCCCCTTGAGTTAAGGAGGGATGTTGGAGGTCCTCGTAGTGTATAAGAAGGAAGGCTTCCAGCCTTCGTAGGTTACTTTTGAAACATTTTTATTTTGCACTCTAGTGTTGCTCTGTTTTTCGGCTCATTTTGGAGCTTTTGCTGTAAACATTTTTGTGACATGGTTATTTTATGAGTAATGGAGATCAGTTTCATCTTTCTTTAGCTCTAAGCTTATTCTTAGGAGCCTATATCTCTTGGGGTTGGGCCCAACCCAAGTGCTAGGACCTCCTCTATGTACTATTATATGTTTTTGTTGTATTCATAGAATAATTTCTGCTAGTAGATTACAATCTTGCTTGGTTACTTAGTCCATTTTTGATGATTGAAATAGTTGCTCATGTTTCAGGTGATTTAATAGGTTGGTAACAGAAAAGATCTTCGAAAAGGGCCATCAAGCAACCCTTGATCTCACCTCTCCCTTGTTGGGACCATGAGCTGAGACCAAGGTGTCCTTGCTACCATAAAAACATTGTTCTTACTTCTTCATGCAATTGCTAGTGTTAGATTCTTAGTTGCAAAAGTTGGTACCATTTGTGATTACATGCTTAAATCCATTCTTGCTTGGTTTTCATAAGTTTTCTTACATGATTTTCTACCAATAAACTTTTGTCCATCATGATTTCTGGTATTTAGGTCAAATTAGGTTAGAGTAGCTAGAACTTTCGTTTTCCTAGTCTTCGTTTGATCAGTTTGGAAAATAATGTGTAGAGCACCTATGACACCTCTTTGCCTACCCTTACTCCATCAATACAACCTGCTCCGTCCTCTAACTCAGATTCTTGCCTTTCATTTGCCGCATTTTCTCACTTTGCCCTAATTCCTACATTCTTGTGCAACATTGCTTCTCCTATCTTTGAACAAACCCAATCATCTTAATCACTCCTCACCCTCATTCGCCAAGTCCTAAAACTCTTCACACCCTCACCTAACCTCCCTGCCCACTTCTCCACCTTTCTTCCACCATCAACCCTACAAAATTCCCTTTCGGAACATCCTGTAGAACCCCTGCAGACTTCCTGTAGAAGCTCACGAAAACGGTTTCTTGAGATCCGATCATTATGAAACTCTCTAGAAGGGTGCTAGGGACCCCTTAGGCCCTCTTCTCACCTTCCCACTTCCTGCAAATGCCTATTCCATTTCCTTTTGCCAATCAACCTCTGCACAGTCAACAACACTCAAAACACATGCATAATAACTCTGCCAACTTACTCAAAAATACAAAAATATGTTTTTTTCTAGATTTTATTGCAGAATTAGCTTAGTCACATGCATTTTACCTTTCTAAAATTCAATGGCATCCATTTCCACTGCTTTCATCTCTTTTCTTGCACTGGTAGGATTAGTCGGTAGAACTAGGGTTTGCTAGGGTTTGCATTTCCTTTCAGCTTTTGGTTTCTTTCTGCAAGTAGACTAGCCTCCTTTGAGTTAGCTTTCATCCATCACAGTTAAAATCTTCTTCGAAGATCTCATAGAAGTTGGCTTAAGCTCCTCCTAGACTTATGCCAGCTGATCAAGTTTGTTACGAACTACCGAGCTGATAAAAGTAAAGAAGGGAGTCCCAGGAGTTGCAGCATTATTGCTGCAATACTGGAGCCCACCATCTTTTTGGCGCCACTATCGGGGAGGCATCAGAGTATTTGTGATTACTGCTTTTCTTCTATTTCCCACTACAACCTTCTGCTAAGTAGTTTATTTCAGCAAGAGTAGAGTAGTTGTTTCATTTCCATTCTGCAATTTCATTTCCGCAAAAGTAGATTAGACATTTCTTGCTTTCATTTCAGCAAGCATAGATTAGATATTTCCCGTTTTCATAGATTAGCATTTCTATTCCGCAATTTCAATTCTGCAAGCGTAGATTAGCATTTCAATTCTGCAAGCGTACCTTAGCATTTCATTCCTGCAATTTCATTTCAGCAAAATAGATTAGTCATTTCCTGCTTTCATTTCAATTCCGCATTTTCATTTCAACAAGATAGATTTTAGTTAGTTGCAGTTCAATCTATTTTAGCTTTGCAGGTACAAGCAGAAAAAACAAAAAAGCAACCCAAAATATTTCATTTCATGCCTTGTAGGAACAAAGACAATACCGGAAAATTCTTACCCAACACCCCCACCACTTCACTGAGTCACCCTTCTGTCTTCTTCAGTGGTAGTAATCTAGAAGAACCTATAGGTGAACCTCCTGAGATACACGAAGATCCTATAACAGAATAAGAGCAAGAAAACATTCCTCTTGAGACCATGGCTGAACACAGAAACGGTATAGGAGACAAGGAGAGAATAGAGGGTGCCTTCCCCGTCTGAGAGACCAATGGGGACACGAAAATGAAAAACATAAGTCCCTCAGCCTTACCTCACTTCTACGGATTGACCACTGAAGACCCCGATACCTTCTTGTTTGAGTTTGTTGTCCTTTGTCGAACTTATGACTATGCAGAAGACGAGCAAAAGTTGAATGTCTTTCCCTCTACCCTCAAGGATGCAGCGCTACGCTAGTTCATAGGGTTACCTGGAAATAGTATCACAAATTGGGCTCAAATGCAACAAGCCTTTAAAAGCAAATACCGAGACTACTGTAGGTAAAAGGAATGAAGGGAGAAATATTTCAGATGACCATGGGAAGTGATGAATCTTTAGAAGACTACGAAGAAAGGTTCCAACTTAGTTATAAAAGGGCCAGGTGCACACTTGACCCTGAATCTCTGAAGCTGGTTCTGCTCCGAGGAGTCCCTGAAGACCTTCTAGATACCCTCCATTTGCTAACTGGTGGAGACATCTACCAACTACCTTATGAGGACATAAAGACTGTGTTTAGAAACCACTCTAGGGCAGCCCAGAAAAGAGGTAGGTGGAATCTGCTTTCAGCTAGTGCCACCTTCTCCAAACATGAGTTTACAAATCAAATGGAAGACCTTAAAAGTGAGATGAAACAAACCATTGCCATGCAACTGGATACTTTCCAAATCCAACAGAAGAAAGAGGAAGCTAAGAGGGCTTTGGCCATCTTTTGTCCCAAATGCACAAGGAAGCATCCTAAGAACGAGTGTCCATTGCACTCAGTGGAGGTATGTTTCATTTGTGAGGAAGACCACCCTACAAACCAATGCCCAACCTTGCCCAAACTTAAAGCCATGTACCAAGGGGCGAAGGGAGCCACTGAACCACTCTACTTCCTCAACCAAAGGAGGTCACATGGATCTAGACCTTACCAGCATGGGATGCAAGGGACATCCCAAAATTATTACCACCCCAACCAATCCACTCATATACCTTCTTGGGTCCCCCCTACTCATCCTTCCTGGTCCGCACCTCCTCCTTGGTCTTATCCATCTCAATACCATACTTAACCTACTGCTCATTCGTTTCACTCTCATATTCAGCCACAACCTGAGTGGAATGCACCTCAGCTAGGGTGGAGGCCCCAATACAACTCTCCTCCCACTATTTTGCCTCCACCACCTGCTCCACCACAATAATTACCTCCTGCTCCTCCAAGACAACCCCAGATGCCTGCTCAACCAAACCCGAACCCCAATAACAGACAGGCCCAATAGGTATATACTGGAGAGACAACACACCCTACCTACGCTGTGGAGATTCAAGAGATCAACCTACGATCTGAGAGGGTCCTTCTAGATCACCAACCTCCTCCGGAGGATGAGGAAGAGAAACAGGAAAGTGAACCCAAAGTCATTCCACCCTTTCCTGAGAGACTAACGGTAACCACGCAACCAAACCCAGAGGAGACTGAACTTCTGGGAGAACTTAAACAGTTGTGTGTGAATATACCACTTCTCCAGGCCATAAAAGATGTACCAATCTACAACAAATTGATCAAGGAGAAGTTTTTCAGGCATCCAAGCAAGTGCAAGAGAGATGCCCCAACTATCAATGTCATAGGACAACTGTCTGATCTGATGTTGGGACAAGTAATCTATCCAAAATATTTGGACCCTCGGAGTCCTGTAGTTGATGTCCACATCAATGGCACCATAATCCCCCACGCCTTGATTGATCTAGGGGCTGTCATTAATGTGATGACCAGGGACACTATGCTCAAACTTAACCTTCAGAGTTCCTTAAGAAAGACCTCGATAGTGCTGCAGTTAGCAGACCACTCCACCGTGACTCCCAAAGGGATTGTGGAATATGTCCTGGTCTCTGTTGATTCTTAGGAGTACCCTATGGACTTCTTGGTCCTTCAGCCAAAATCAAAACTCACTGGATACCCCCTCATTTTGGGAAGGCCTTGGTTGGCTACTGCGGATGCTTACATCAGTTGTAGAGCAGGGAGCATGACCATCAAGAATGGGCCTATGTCCAAACAGCTAGTCCTATATCCTCCTGCCCAACCTCTGTTAGAACATGATTTACCTCTCTGGTTGGAGGAGGGAGATGAGGATGAAGTCTACTCTGCACCATTGTGCACAGTAGAATCCCCCAGGGGAGGTCCTCAAACCGAGGATGACCTAATTGAGAATTTGATTCAAATTCCACCTCCCAATGTGCTGCCATTAGAGGATTTGGTGGAAGGTACCCAAGCCAGTGCTTTAATAGACCTCTGTGTAGCTGATCCGACCTCTCCCAGAGTTAAGAGTGTGGAATTTGGCCCTGAAAGAACCTTGAAGATTAGCTCATCCCTATCCCCTTCTCAGGAAAAGGAGTTGTGTAGCCTTTTGAACCACCATTTGGATGCTTTCGCTTGGAGCTATAAGGAGATGAAAGGATTCCACCCTTCAGTCTGTACCCATCAAATTTACATCAAAGAGGATTGTAAACCAGTCAGGTAGCCTCAGAGGAGAATGAATCCAGCCCTTAAGGACATTGTCAAAGAAGAATTGCAAAAGTTGTTGGATGCAAGATTCATCTACCCCATCTCTAACAGTGAGTGGGTCTCTGCTCTGGTGCTTGTGCCCAAGAAAAACGGGAAATGTAGAATTTGTGTAGATTACCGAGAACTTAACAAAGCCACCAGGAAGGACCAATTCCCTTTGCCTTTCATAGATAAAGTGTTAGATGGACTGGCAGGGAATACATTCTTTTCTTTCCTAGATGGGTTCAGCGAATATAATTAGATCCAAATCAGCCTGGAGGACCAAGATAAGACCACCTTCACTTGTCCATGGGGTACCTTTGCCTATCGGGTCCTTCCTTTTGGGCTATGCAACGCTCCTGCCACTTTCCAGAGAGCAATACTGAGCATATTTGTTGAAAAACCTGTATTGAGATGGACCTGTCTCTCAGTCCCGAAAAATGTGAATTCCTGATGACTGAAGGGACCGTGCTAGGTCATACAATTTCTCAGCAAGGATTACAGGTGGATCCCAACAAAATTGCTATC